>JANHGB010025036.1:0-10203 GCA_026283785.1 Coracopsis vasa | reverse complement strand
TATTTCTCTTCCTTCACCACCTAGAGGGAAATGAGTCATCCAGGTCCCATCACCCCTTGTGCTCACTAAGTGTCCTGTCCTGCAACTACTCCTCTCCTCGCCGTTTGCCCACGTTGCAGAAGTCCTTCCGTCCCAAATAGAACACCGAGGTGCCTTAGCCGTGCATTGAAACGGAGAGAAAACGGTCACAGTCCACCACACAGAGCCCCACTTGGCCTCGCTCTTTCCTATCGGACCTGCCACATTACATTGCCATTCCACGATCATTCCACACCCATTTTTCTTTCTTTCTTCGTCACAGGAACACCATCCCACCCTCTCAGGCGCTCTCCCACACAAGTACTAAGGGAGAGAGCGATGCATTCCTTGCTCTCTTGTATTGCTAAGGGTGCCAGAAAATACTGCAGCTATTTCTGATCAATTCTCCCGTTTAAATTTTCAAGTTTTTAATCCTCCCCTAAGAGAATTTGTCTTCCAGGTTGGACTTTGTTTCGGCGTTCCTCACGTTATTTCTCTTCCTTTACCATCAAATGGAAGTGAGTTGTCCAGGTCCCATCAGCCATCACCTCCTTGTAAATGGTGGAATTACCACCACTGCTATCACTACGTGTGAGCCCGCCTGCAAGTGACATGCGTGACCCTCTTTTGCGATCCTGCGTCTCCATCCACAATTCCCCACATGCAACAACCCCCCAAGAAAAAGGGGGCAGCCCCCGTTTCTTGGCAAAAGCCTCCAGGAGCGGGGAGAAACGACTACCTGAGCAGTGCCACGTGGAACAGGAGGTTAATATTTTTCTACTGAGACTGATAAATCGTGTAAATGTGAAATTGCTTGATTTGCTTGAGTTTACACATTTCAAGTGTTTTGGAAGCAATCCTCACAAAATGTAGCTACATTTCTAGAATAGGATGTAACCATATTGCAAAGTAAGACTGCAAGTCCCACAAAATGTAATCATATTGCTGGAGTAGGATGGATGTAACCATATCGTAAAATAGCGTCTTTGTCCGTCTGAAAGAGCTGCAACAAATGCACCTAGTCCAGAAAGCTTATATAATGAGGACAGAACCTACGCATGCTGACGCTAACGGGTGACTAAAGCACAAGTGATGAAGAAAGAAAGATCACCTGAGGAAGTAAAAGACCACCAGAGGGACCGAAATTCCAGTAACAGGTCAATAGATGGCAGCAGAGACCGTGAAATAACGAACTTCATGCCGTTTCTGGAGGTTTCGGTCCCTCTGCTGACATAGAGCAGCTGAAGACGGCAACAAAATTAAGCATTGAAACCAAACTAACACCTCTATGGTGTGTCGGGCTCTTTATGTGAACTCGCTAGTGCCTCCTTTGTGTCATCTTGGTGTGCAAAGGGAACAGTAACCAATCCCCATGTTGGGTAGCAACTTTTGTGCTCCATGTATATCATGGGGATTGCATATCAGTATCTGTCTCTGCAGGCCACGGACAACTAGATCCAGATTTCGGTGTTGATGGTAATAAGGGAGGTTTGGGTCTAGATTCTCTTCAAAAAACATTGATACCTGTCCAAAAAACTCAGCACAGCTATGGTGCCCCACCTTTAATTGGGAACTACAACTGCAGCTCCTTCCTGTCTCTCTGAATGTGTTTTCTCCTTTCTGGCTACTGTCTCAGTGAGGTCCAAACCATGCCTATGGGAGTGGACTTGTTTTCTCTTTCTGCACATCATTTTCTGGGAGTTAAACATCAATGTATATCTGAGAACATTAAAATCATTTCCAAGAAATACATTATTAAAACCATCAGTGTTTTAATTAGGCAGCCACCTTTGAAGTTTTATGGTACTCATGTGGCCTGTGCGCGTGTTTGGGTATTTAGCAATACCTCTCCATTGTGTAATGCATCTTTTTTTATAGGTGACACCTAAGAAGTTACAAAATCACAGATATTCTAATGGCTTTATATGGAAGAATCTTTCAACTGATTTCTTCAACACAGTCTGTCCTGTCTCGTGTTCCTTAAGCTTTATTGTGTTGTTATGCCTGTCTTTCACACTGTATGGTTTCAGCTGTTTGAAATACATTTTTCATTTCTCCACCTACTACTTTTTCTTCAAATGAAACCCAGCAGCTGTCTGGCAAGCACAGCAGCACATACAGGTTAAGAATGTTTTATGTTTTATTCAAATAATAACACAGCTGTAGACTAAACTCTTCTTGAAGCCATCAAAAACATCCTATAACAACACATTTACATATAAGATATGTAGCTGTACCCCTACGTAGTGCAGGAGGGGACCTCCTGATGGCTTTAGTGGTGGCAGGTGGGGGCCCTGATTTGCCTTTTGCTGCTGGAAAATGCTTGTCCTGAGTTCAATACTGTGGCAGTGCTACAGGACACGTGCTTGTCCCCATCCATGGCCATCCCATGATTTTTGGGACAGGTCCTTTACGTTACACATATTGCTACCTCTGTAAGTCCCACCAAGAACAGGCTTGTGGAGGCACTGGTCTCCCTGGAGGCATTTGCTTGATTAAGCATGATGGCAGATTTAAGGCAGACAGGTTGCCAGTAAGATGTAGCTGATTGTGCAGTATCTAATTACAGGCTTTCCATGTTATAGGGTAACCTAGTGTCACACATAAACCTGTCAAAATTCCTCCAAGATAGGAAATATGATGGCAAATCAAGCTGACCAGCAGCAGAGGAGGCAGATTGCTTACAACCCTGTTTAGGCAAAGGGGTGTTTTCTGCAGGTCTTTCACGGCATGTTCTTCTTTCCTTTTGTTTGGCTTTAACCACCTTGAAATAAATGTTTAGCTGAAAACCCTTCAGTGTTGTAGATATCCACAAACAAAATAGCATGTCAAGCAGGTTTCCAACATAAGGGAAATATTTTGTATTGGCTCTGGTAGTGCCAATAACTCCCTGTACAGAATAACGCTAGAAAGAAATTTTCAGCTAATGTTATGCTCTCATTCGAAATAGAGCTTAACTCTAAAAGATTGAAAGCTCCCTAGATTTAACTTCTTAGCTTAATTTCTACCCAAGATGTCTGACCAAGGAAAAGGAGTTATAAAAAGGCACGTAGGGAGAAAACTATTAATAGGAATTAGGCTACAGCAATTATAATTAGAGATAGAAACCTGAGAAAATACTGCAGTACAACAGTACTGCATAACAGTTTCAACAGTACAGCTATTGTTCTAAAGATTTAATAGATTGGGAGTGTGGATTTTTACGGCCTACCTATTAAAAAAGAAAAAAAAAGATCCACCTGGTCAGGTACCAGACTCCCCGCAATGATGATAATCAATTGTATATAATGAAGAAAGAGTCCTCTTACCTAGTGGCCATGCTTCACATGAATACATCCCAAAAAGGCAGCTCGTGCTCGTTGAATGTAGCTACCACACCTCCAGACTGGGATTGCTAAACGGTAAAAGCATTGTGTGTGTCTATATGTGTGTGTGACAATTTTCATGGAAATGCTGTCATAGGTGTATCTCATCACTGATGCTGGGATTTTTCTGTCGGTCTTGTAACAACGGCATAGAACTGAATGACATCTTCTTGCATGAGAGCATAGTTTTAAATGCAAACTAGTAATTCCTTATTAAAGTGAAGGACCTAGGTAGATATATAGGGTAAGAAAGCAATTTCTCCAATAAATATTGGTCAGTCAAGTTTTGATATAGTATAAACGGCTAAAACTGTTAATGACTGTGTAGTGGCAACTACTTATTTGTTTTGACATTAGTCTGCAGGTGTTGGGGGTTCTTTCTGGCAAAATGAAAAATCTTTGATGTTAGAAATAGTGTTAAAATATTAAACTTTAACCACTTGCCCCATTTTTTTGTAATTTAGTGATCCATTGAAGCAGATCATGTCAACGACAGGCTTCAGCCAGTAAAACAGCTAGTCATTACTTTTGAGGTTTCTCTTGCTTACTACTTTGTTCTAATATCTTGGCTCAGCACAGTGGTTTTCACTTCTCTGGATTTATGCTCATAGTTCTCATTAGTCTCAGCATGGCAGATATTACTAAAGCCACCTGTGTGCAGTATTTTAGCCACTATGGAACAAAACTGTCAAAGTAGTACAGAAAGGTGCTGTTCCCTCCCTAACATATTTAAACCAGTATATGTGAATTTTGATGTTCTGAAGCACAACAAGCGGTCTTACTTTGAAAAAATGAACATCAGAGAATTAAACTGAGATTTAATTTTAAAGGTAGTGCTATTAAGCTCCCAACTTTAATCATTCGGCTGTAATTCTGAAACCGATTCTCCTCGTGACCAGGGTGGATGGAGGTTTTGGGAGTGGTCCCACACATTAGTCAGGGAAATGGGGGCTGCCTGTGCCACCAGGGGCTGCAGGTGAGCGGTGAGAAGCACCCTGGTGACCTTGGGTTCACATGGTGGCGGTGCACCCCCACCTTCCCTGCTGCAGCACTTCACCAGCTAGCAAGTGATTTATGTGATCTGATTTGCTGCTGTCAGTTACCTCTGATTTGTGAACAAGCTGGAATGAGCCTCGGGGAGAGGGCGGGAAGGTGACAGAGGAATACTTGAAAGAAAGGTTACATACCTCGCTGCTCTGAAAGGCTAAACATATAATCTTCTGCAGGAGTTCTATAATTTCTACCTTGCCTGGTCATCTGGTAGGAAGAAAAACTGCTAACTGATGACAGCCTTGAAACAAGCAATTGAAAAGTTTTGGGGTTTTTTCTACCTGCAGGTAGAAATCCTAGGAAAGGGGAGGGTATGAGGAAGGAGCAGTTTGCGTCTCTGGCATGTGGAATTAGTCACTGCTGGTAAAGCATTGATTGAAATGTTACGGGCAGAGAGCTCTTCATAATAGAAACAATATAGGAGCCTTTATTTTTATATGAACTTGGAAAAAACCAAGTAATTTATTTTCTTCTTCCTGACAACTTCTTTGAAGTTATGGGCTTTGTGAAGGTGTTCAGGTGGTACCTTACCAGTCATGTAAGTGGTGTTCTGTCAGGTTCCTCTGAAGGCAGCCCCTGATGAGGGACCTTTCTTGTCTCTGTGGAAAGCCCTTGGGATGTCCCAAGACTGTCAAGGACCCCTCTACACTTCTTCACATCTTTGTGCCTCAAAGCGTGAGCGTTGTCACCATCCCTTGCTCATCCCTGGATGAAACCCTTCAGGTATCTGTGCTGTATCAAGGCTCAATCCATACATGACATACAGGGCCATGCCTTATTGTATAAAGGGGACCATGCCTGATCCTTAGCACTATCTGGAGGCTTTTTGTAGCAAAAAGCAGTGATAGCTGTAGGACTTCTGTGTTTGTGTATTGTGCTTAATGAATGCCAAGACCTGAAGCCATTCCTCAAGGCAGCAAGTCAAAGGACATAAGATGGGTCTGGCTGTCAGGTGACATGTAACTTCTTCCTGGCAAGATCTAAACTCTGTCCATGTTTGCTGTTCTTGCACAGGCTGTATGTAAAGGCTGGCCTTCTCAGTCAAGTTTGAGGGCATCCTGAAACACCATCAGGTTCCCAGCTGCAAAGCAGACTGCCTCTCAAGAATCTTCAAATGGGGTTTAATTCACATTTCCCCTTTTTGGAGACTTCTGTGAGGTTTGCTCTTCTGAAAGCTGTTAAAGATGTGTCTAATACTCCCTTCATTATTTAAATAATGAAGGCTATGGAGCTTGTGCTGCAAGGGGGGAAACTTCAGTTTAATGCTGTCATTAACCGCCAGCCCACCTAAGCTGAACCCTCCCACTCGTCTTTTTTCACTCTTGTGTAACATGCTTTTGCTGCACCAGGTTGGCCACAACTATGGTTCAAAGGCAAGTTCAAGGAGAAGATGCTGCTGGGGGAATTAAACATGATATTGCCACAGAGATATACCTCATGCTATGAACTGCTTTTTGTTGTAAGTGCTCCTTTGGTTCACTTGTTAAAAAAAGAAAAGAATTGCACAAGTGCCATACCTAACCATTCAGAACACCTGGCCAGAGGTGTCTGAGCCTGGGTCTGAGTTTAGCAGCACACATGCTTGTTGTTGTATGCTACTAGCATTGATAAAAGTGTTTTTTAGTGCCAGAGAACAAATGCTGAACCCCAAAACCCAGACTAGAGTTTTACAGCAAATAGCAGACAGGCTAGGTTTTCTTATTGCCTACAGAAATATGTGGAGTATCCAGCTGCTCTCCATATACCTGTGACGTGAAGTGTGAGTAGCTCTACACAAGGGAACGCTATGGGCAGATTACATCAATGGTTGAAAACAGAATATAAAGTTCTGGAATTAATAAAACACCATAACTGAGCTGAATAGGTAGTTATCCTTCATTAATGAAGAACCAAAGAAACATGCTGAGTGATGTGCTGTCTTTTTAATCAGATTAGTCCACATGAGACTTGGACAGAGCTATTTATTATCCATCCTGTTTTCATAATTGAGGTTTCCAGCTCTAGCAGAGGGACAGAACATGCCAAGTTTCTCAAGTTTCTTTTTCCTTTTTTTTTTTTCTTAACTTTGGCTTGAAACTGTTAACATTAAAAAAAATTGGTTTTGCTCCTCAAAAGTTTATGCTTCACTGGCAGGTTTCATAAAGCAGCCAAAATTATCAGTTTTCACTGTGATCAGCACTGGAAGGCTTAGAGTATGTTAGGATGGAGATCTTCACAGTCTTACAGACCAAAATGCGTGTTGACAAGCCCAATGGCTGAATATATGTAGCAGTAGAAGTGAATCAGTTACAAATTGTAGAAATGGGGATAATATCTAGCAACTGTTACAGGTCAATTGCAGTGATGAGCAGTATTTGGAACTCAGTCCCACCCTCATTATTTTCCCCTCCCTTTGGACAGCATGGTGGGACCTCACATCATGGCTCTCTTTGCTCATGCCTGAAGAGCAACAGATCATTGCCACCCAGCAGCATCCCTGGTTGTGGCCTACCACCAACCACAGTGGTACCCAGGCACCCACTGTTGCCTGGTCAGCCTGCTGCTGCCATCCTCTCCATCACTGGTAGATGTCAGTAGAAAAGACCTAGTACATGTGGCACAAGTGGAAGAGGCTTATTCCCCACTGGTGACCCTGTGCAAATGAAAGCACTTGCACAAGTCCTTTTTACTTTCAGGTGCTCCAAAAAAATAGGGGTTAAACCAGAAAAAGCATGGTGTTATTTTATTTTATTTTTTTTTGCAATGTGTTTGCATGTACATCTGCTCTAGAGAGGTTTAATATTGTTTTTTCAGGGCGGGTGGTTTTCTATAGAAAAAGTTCATTTTGCAAATCTGTAATATCTGGATGAGTCACTTTTTCCTGATCTTTGTCTTAATTTGGTGTAAGCCAGCAGAGATCTAAATTGCTTGAGCTATTCTCGTAAACTTAGTTTCTAATATTTCCTTGCAACTGAAGGATAAGAGATTTTTGACCCTCAGAAATATTTGGGCAGCACGTAGAGGGTTTTTTGATACTCACTTTACAGTATTGTTTCTGAGCTGAAACTCTGAGGAAACTGACAATGAACCTGTGAAGAAATTTGAAAAGAAAACTGTAATGGTCAGTGTTAGTGCTACTGCTGCCCCTAACAGTTACATAGCATATGTGTGTCCAGGTGATATAAATACTAAAATACACTTTCATGTATCTAGTATTACTTGTGACTCAGGAGAACTATGGTAATTGTGTGTGTGCAAGATATGAATGGAGAAGCTGGCACAGCTGTGGCTACAGTAAACATCCCTCTGTGCTTAAGTGAATGAAATCTCACTGTACCGTAAGGCATTATCAAAGATACAGTCTGTAAACACTGGATCAAAGTCCTTGGAGGACTCCCAGGCTAGGGAGTAGGAAATCCCTGCTTTCTTCCATTTCAAATGAACTCCAGACAAAAAAGTTGCAATTACCTAGGCAGCTTCAAGATGAGTGAGCAGTTACTTTAGAAATAGCAAGAGTGTTAAACATACAAAGTTCAGGTGTTGCCTTCTGGCAGTTTTTGTGTGTTCTTTAATATTCATCTTTGTAATTTAATAGGCATAAATAGAGATCATAATTACCTTAAACAAAAATGCTTTTAAAGTTTTGTCTGGCACATAATTTTGCACTTTTCCTTTAGACTGTAAACCATACAGACAGGATTGTAACCTCTGTGGGAAATACAATACTTGGTATCTTTTATTGCACAGCAGTAAGTTTCAATGCTGAGGTAACAGCCAAAGCCATGAGAACTTCCACAAAATTCGCTCTGGCTTATGCTAGTGATAGCCAGAGTTCAGACTATTTGGAAACCATTTCTTATTCTGACAGTCAGTAGCATATGTAAGTATTTTATGGAGTGGCCCAGTGGGATCTAGGGGAATTTATGAGATGCTATGTGCCATAAAACTAGTTCACTAATTCATAAATAACCTTCTGAGCAAATAGGAATGAGGGGAAACCTTTGCTTAAACCTGGAGGAAAAACACAAAATACACTGTAGCAGCATGTCAGCTCTCCCCTGCCTGTTGTTACTGCCAGACGATGCAGATGTCCCTGGGCTCAAGTAATGCCAGTGGACCCCTTGGATTGACCAGCCCAAGTCCTGAGGGTGCTTTCCAGAAGAAATTTAAGACCCAGCATCTCCTGAGGTTTACTGTTTCAGAGCCTCTGACTTGTGTGTATGGATACAGTCACTGACTCACCCACTGTAAACACATCGCCAGCACATGTTGCTTGCAGGATCAAGGCTTGGCTAAGTCACTTGATACCAAGGGATACAGGGGAAGTGGTGGCAAAGCAAGAAGACGACGAATACACACTTTCTGCCCAGTTGCTGAAATCGTGCCTATTGTAATTGGCCTGAGGGAAGGGAGTTAGGTCTTTCATGTGCTCCTGAAATATTATTATTCATTTGCTCCTGTTGTTTCTAATAGCTGAGGACTGGGGCATGTGGAGGAAGCTCCAGGAGGACAGTCATAAACAGAACAAAGCACCCAAAATGCTGCGAGTCCTCTGCCTTCCTTTTGTTTTCTTCTTGCCAGTGATGGCAACCCTTCAGAAGGAAAAACTTGCATCAGATGAGTTCCTATTACTTCTGGGATTTATTTTTCACAGCTGGCCAAGGTTTGGTTTTTTGGTCTCTGTTGCACATCCCCTGTAAGGAGGAAAATGCATTGAAATGTTTGAAAGCCCAAGGCAGGGTTGGTACTTCCCCCTCTCACCTTTCTGCATCTGTTAACCTTCCCCACTCTTCCTTAAGTGTCTGGGGAGTAGCTCAGGCCAAAAGGGAGAGAGGAGCAGCATGGGTTTGATTTGGCTTATTGTTTATGGTAGGTTGCCTAATTTTAGGTGAATGGCCATTTGTTATATTAGCTGATGTGTATTCTGATATTGTAATTTGAATTAAGAAGAGTCCTCCAGTGCCAAGATTAGCATCATAAAATGAAATAAAACAAATAAAAAGGGTTAAAAAACCAATCAGCCAGTCCAATTAAAATTGTGTCTGTCTGGAGCCATGGAAAAATGTAGCATAAATAGACCTGCAAGATTTGCAGGGTGGAGCTGGCATTGGCAGTAAGGTGTACAGGTATATACCTGTCTCTGTTTTGGCCCAAACAACCCCCAGTGTGCTCCTTTTTGGGATTAGAGAACAAAAGTCAGGCAGTCACTGCTGAATTGTGGGAGAAGCCAATTTGCAGAGGAAAAGTACCTGTTCAAACAGTCCCCACTTCACCGAAACATCTCCAAGGTCTAAAGACTGTGCTTATCAGTTTATTATCATGCTTTCTGGCAATTAGTGTTCCACTTCACCCCTAGCAAGCTCACATCAGTGTTGAGCTAAACTGACAAGATAAACTTGGTGCTTAAAATTCCATTTCCAGTAATAGAAATGTACCCCATCCTGTCAATTTTTTTTTAAGCAGACTGTTTCTGAAGTTATATGAAATACCAACACATTAGATTAAGCCTGGGAGGCATGCATTTAAAGGGAGAAATGTGTGTTTCTGAACAGCATGACATCTTAGAGTTTTCGTGTTGTAGAATTTTTGAAATGGCTGTTCTCTGTCATACCCACTTTACCTTTTGACTTCAGAACTCAGATTTCTTCATTTTATGCCTTTCACAATTTTTGCTTTCCATTATCTGTTACTCAGTGTAATAAAGCCTAGAATTGGTAAACCACTTAAATACACATTCCACCGTAAAATATTACGGGATTTTTCTTGAAACCAATGGGTATTAAGGTCTTGC
>JANHGB010025035.1:0-30546 GCA_026283785.1 Coracopsis vasa | reverse complement strand
GCCCAAGGAAGTTGTGAATGCTCCATCCCTGGTGGTGTTCAAGGCCAGGTTGGACAAAGCCTTGGGTGACATGGTTTAGTGTGAGGTGTCCCTGCCCATGGCAAGGGGTTCGGAAATAGATTATCTTTAATGTCCCTTCTAACCTAAACCATTCTATGATTCTGTGATTCTGTGAATTATTGAAGTCCCTGGCATTATTCTTTGCTGATATAATTTCTGCCATCTTCTCAAAGTGATAAGTCCTAGATTCCCTGTTCTGGGACACAGCACAGGGCAGATTCCTGAGGAGTGGAAACCTAACAGTTTCATGAAGAAATCCATCCTGGTCAATAGCTGGGATGCTACCTGCACTTTAGAGAAAATCACTAAAACTGGATTTTTCAGGGTTGTCTAGCAATTGCTCAAAAGCTGCTCAGTAATAAAGTTTCTACTGCATTTTGGGAGGGCATTTTAAATAGATTGGGATAGGAGTAGAACAATCATATAAAAAAAAAGGAAGTGAAAAGTGAGGCAACAAGTTTCCAATATAAATAATTCTGTCCCAGAAACACAATCAGTGAGTGAGCAGGAAACACAGATGATGGCTGCTCTTGTACCCTGGCCATTAATCTGAATGCCAGGTGAAGTTCAAGTCCTTGATCAAGAACTCCCTATTCCACAGCCCCTACTCAATAAGATGTCCAAGTAGATCTGCTTCTGCCTCACATATGAAGTCCATCATTGCAGCTCTCACTCCCCTTCGCTTGCAGAGCAGCTGAGAGTCAGGTGAGGAGCTCTCAGAAGCAGAATAGGTCACTTGATTAAAAACAGAAGGAGTCTAAAACTGACATTTTTCACTTCATCAGCAACCCTCGGTGCATTTCTTCCTCTCCTCCTCCTCATGCTTGCTTGTTCAGTAAATGAAGAACAAAGGAATTTATGGATTCAAATTGTCTGAGAATTTTTAGCTAACTTTGTTTCTTTTTTTCCTAGAGAGACCCCTGATTCACCAAAATGCAGCCATTTCATTCAGGTTGTTAAAAAAAAAAAAGCTATTAATAAATTTAGAAAAATGTTTTTTGGAGTTGTTGTTTACAGCTTTGAGCTTCTTTGAAGAAAATGGTTCCTGGTTTAATATTTTTATTATTCTATTTTTATTTTATTGTTTAGAGGCACCTAAAAGCCCAAAATATCTCAAATTACCCATCTTGAATTTTTCAAAGATTACTAGATTACAAAAATTGTCAAGTTTTGACAGGAAAGCTTTTGAAACCTGAAGTTCTCACAAGACGAAAGGAAGTTTCACAACAAGCTCTATTTCAATATTATGATTATTTTCTTTGTGTGCATCTGGGGAGGGAATTTTATGGAAAACTAATTGAAAATACGTTCACTGGATGTAGCCACATCCTGTGTTCTTTGTCCCACAGCAAATCCAGAGTGACTTGAATAATCTTTGTGGCTTTGCATGCTGTGCTGAGGTAAACAAAAGCAGGATAATTTGACATGATATCTCTAGAAGAAAAACAAGTCTAGATGTCACATCATATTCATTTCTGCACAAGTAAGAGTGTTGCTCTGATTCAGTTGCTAGTCCAGTGTTGGCAGGCTTACCAATTGCTGCCCGCAAAATCTGTCAACAAAAGTAGTTACACTATTGGTTTTGAAATGTGTCTTTTCACATTGGGAAGTACTGAGCCTCCCAAAGTGCGGGCACAATGAGCAGGAGCAGAGTTTATGATGGTCATGGAGCAATCTGGAAGACAACACAGATTTTTCTTTGAGGGCTTTGCGCATTCATTCCCTAATGGTGTGACAGCAGGTGGGCTAGCCGGCTGTAATTAATCAAGTATTTCTTCTGCAAGTAATCATGGAGGTGACAGGGACTTCTGAAACCAAGAGATTAGGAGGACTAATCTCTTGTCCTAAGAGGTCCTCACTGCTTATCTTCTACTCCTAAGTCCGAGTGCTGAGCTCCAGACTCTCTGCTGCTCTCACCTTGTTGGCTTTGGCGTAGCATCTGAAGAGTATATTGGGAGTAGACGCCATGTTTCTCATGTGTGAGCATCTGTGAGACAAAGATGCTTTGACAGCGGGCACCAGGTAGACAGGTTTGGCAGAGTAAAGAGGAATCCTCTAAATACTGCTCCTGGTTCTGCAATTTTCCAGCATAGCCTCACTGATGATAGTAGTGGAGTTTGCAATTAAGTAGTTGATTCCACTTCTTTATAAGTATTTTTTTCTGTACAAGACATATGAATGCAAACGTATGAAGTACCATGATAGCTTATGAAGAATCAAAGTCAATCTTCTTCAAGACTGACTTTGAATGGGACTTCATCAGCTCTTATTCTTTCATAGTTCATGAGACAAGATGTTTTCTCTGACAACACACAAAATTAAAGACAAAAGACAAAGGGAACATTAGGGAAAGGCTGAAGCAAGCAAAATATACCAATTGAAGACTGGGTTATTTATATGTAGATAATTAAATCTATAGTTGCATGAATAAGTATGGGATTTACTAGGAAAGCTAACAGTTTCCAAAGACATCATGACTACGAAACAGATTTGGTTGTAACATTTTGTTTGCTTCTTGGTTTGTTCTTTTATTTTTATTTTTTATTTAAGGAAAAAAAAAGAGGAAAGGATCTAGTTCAGCTTTTTTTTTTTTTTTCCTCAGAAAAAAGTCTTCCATGTAGCTCAAGCAGATGTGAAATAAAATGGCAAACAACAGCTAAGGTACATTTTGGAAACTAGAAATACTACTGCTCTGAATGGGAAAGGGAAACTTCTGCTCCCGTGAGGCACTACAGAAGTTCAGGGAGATGACAAGTTCCTACTCATCTGGCCTCAAAATCACCAGCCTGAATTTTTAGAACTGTGTTCTATTAAGGCTTTGATACTTTGGATT
Source organism: Coracopsis vasa (assembly GCA_026283785.1). Classification (NCBI taxonomy): domain Eukaryota; kingdom Metazoa; phylum Chordata; class Aves; order Psittaciformes; family Psittacidae; genus Coracopsis; species Coracopsis vasa. Next base: position 27,653 of record JANHGB010025035.1, on the reverse strand, counting down.
TTTCATTCCTGGTTTAAAGGGCTATAAATATTAAATTATCCAAATTTCCCATAGGATTGAAATTCAATTTCCAATTTTCATAATATTTACACTAGTGGAAGAACCACTTTCTGTTTTAATATTTAGATTAATAAATTCTGGAAAGGTAATGTCCCACCACTTAACACAACCCCAAACAGCTCTTTGCAATTCTAGTGTGCCAGTTTCACAAGAGCATTTCTTGGGAAAGGTCACACTGCTCTGGGCTGGAATTTATAATCAAAAACAAAGGCAAAAAGACACATTATAAAACAACTGTAAAAAAAAAAAAAGTGTGGTGGTTAGAATACATATCTGAAATGTGGAAAACACAGTTTCAGTTTTCCAACAAATAAAAACAACAGAAGGCCTTGATGTCTCCTAGTTTAACTTCATATACTTAACTATTGAGCTACAATATGTTGAGATCTTTATTTTCTTATTCTTTCTTTTTTAAAGGGGAGTACTTTAGAAGACTATTTCATGTGGCCTGGAGGCATTTTTACCATCTCAAATTTACACAGGACAGGGAAATTCATTCCAGCATAACTAAGATGGCAAAACCATTCCAGCATGGTGAACGATGCACAGAACTATGCTCTGTTTATGTCAGATCCGTTAGATGGTTGGCACTATAAAAATGCAGAACACTGCTACTAGGTTGCTACTGCTTTCTTTCTCCAGCAGCACCATGTTCTAATGGCAAAGTATTGGTATACTTAGGAAAGAAGATGGAAAATAATCATTTAACTATTTTCATTGCCAAAATATATTCTACTTTTTTCAAGTCGGTCACCAAGTTTGAGGTTAGACTTCACAAAAGTTTATAATAAAATATTTCCCCTACAAAACTGGAGGAGTTTGAACTCAATAAGCAATTGCTAATTATGTTTATTCATGTTATGGTATTTATTTAGCTGTATAAAATATGCTGGGGATTAGAATTTCTCCTGGCAAGTCCTGCAAATGTGTCAAGGAAAAATCTCTGTTCTGAATTCTGCCGGCGGAATGTCAAAACAGACGGTGCTTGCATTATTTGCCCTCTAGCAAATATCTCCAGTGAATTAGAATTGTGCAGCTTGCACGTGACAGTCAAATCCCACAGAAAAGTGGCATTCATGTTGTGTCTATTTAAGGTGCTTCCTTGGCTCTTGTCAGCACAGGACCTCCTCAGCCTTACATATGCTTCCTTTTGAAATTCCCTTATTACCTAGGGAAAAGTCATTATCCGTATTTACCAAAAGAGAAAATTAGGTGCAAAGTTTAAGGACAGATTTTTATTGGTTTTTTTAAGTGACATAGATGTTTTGCTCATATTTGGTTTACTCCAACTTAGTGGAATTTTGGACCTTTAAAAATTCTCATCTACTTTGTCCAGCATCAAATACCACAATGCCTTAGAGCCAGGTATTGAGCAACTGAGGGCTTAATCAGTTGACTGGTGCTGGTAGACCATGAAGAACACATTTTACAGTGTCAGGATTCATATTATTGCTAATTCCTGCAGTATGCAAAGAACAATTGATTGTGGATCATTTCATAAACCTATTGTCACAGCCCCTGAAAAATGTCTTGGAGGCCTGAGCACATATTCAAATGTCTGCTCCAGTCCACCTCCCGCTCTTCGCACTTTACCACTGACTTAACTGAGAAACCATAGCCAAGAAAGCTGCAACAAAGTGGAAGGACAGAGGTTAGTAGAAAACTTCTCAGGGGCAGAAAAAGTTTTAGGGCACTGCAGGCATTCTGCTGCCAATAGGCTCAGATATCACCTACCCTCTTTCGCTTACAACCATAAAGGCAGATTAGTGTTTATTTGGTTATTCCCAGACTCTTTAGGGTTTGTACAGAAAGGCAAACTTTCAATATCACTACAGCATTTTTGTTTGTTAACCAACTCCACATCTGCCCTCCAGCAACTAAAATAGAACTGAAGCAACAACAAAAAATGAGTAGTTTGTCTTGACATTTATATGGCACAAAGCACTGGCAGCTCAAGAAATGAGAAAGCATTTATCTCTGTCTTGGGACTCATGAAAAGAAGTCAGAGACAAGTCAGTCATTGGACTAGAGCTAGAAAATAAAAGCGACCTTTTCTATCTGTGCATTCAGTAATCTCTGTTTGCACTGAGAACCTCCTGGCTTTCCCACTTCACCTAAAGCCTCCAGGTGTATTTTATAAGCCTCATAATAGGTTTGGAGCCTCAGTTCAGGAGTTTAATTTTCACATACGATGCCATCTGCTGTCTGGACAGCCCTAAGGGGAATCCTTATTAAAATAACTCTGAAGCAGTAAAGCCATATGTGTAACTTTACAGCTCATGGAAGGAATTATAGTCATTCAGCCAATAAGAGGAATTGCTCCATGATGGCATGACAACTTTTCTGTGTATGTAGGGTCTTTAGTTCAAAAAGAAGCAGGTCTCCAAAATGCACTGCAAAACTTTGAAGTAAAATCTTAACATGTAACAATTAGATCAAGTATTTCAGTGCAGGGTTTATACTGCCTAGGAAACAGTTTGTATTTTCCAATTGAAGAATGTGAAGAATATGTTTTCCCCAATGTCATCCTCTCACTAGCTGTCACTCTCTGCTCTGAGGTTGGAAATCTTGGGAATTAGAAGGCTTTAAAAGCTTTCACACCAAACACTTCTTTTAGCGTGAAGGAATTTAATTTCAGTCTGAAATAGAGTTCAGAGTAACAATTTTTTTCACTTAACTTTAGAGGATCTACAATGCAGTCATGAACATCTGAGACAGTCATACAAAGCTGTCTCTATAGCCAAGGGAGATATATCCAATTTAGTCATTGGCATTGAGGGCACTATTCCTAAAACTGATGTCTGACATCAAGCTAATCTTATCCTAAAGTACTTATTTCTATTTTCTACAATGATATATATGAAGGATCATTCCAAAATTTGGTGATTAGACTGTAGATATCTGCAATTCTCAGGGGATTATTTTGTGCCAAAACCATCATCATACATCAAGACTTCCTGCATGGTGTAGATGCTGCAGTGTGCCAAAAGTTGGTTTCTGTTCTCTAAGCAAATACAATTAAAAGTGTCCTAAGCAAACAAATTCATAAGATAAGATAAAGTGACTGACTACCATGTCTTCTAACAAAGCTCCATATATTCAGTCAACATCTTGACTTCCAGTTTCCCAGCCTATTCCTCCAAATATTTAAATACTTCCTCACAAAAGAAAAAAAAACACACCAAAACCCCAGAGATATTGATTTAATTAATTGAAGCAAAAATAAAGAGAATAAAAATAAAGTAAAATAAAGAGAGGTCAAGTCATTATTTTCCTCTGAGTTACTCTATTTGACCAAAATTAATAAGTTCATCACATTGTAGAGGTTGTCTGAAATACTGAAAGATAATGAGGGAAGGTGAAGCAAAGTTTCTGAAATTCTCTGAGCCTTGTAAATGGGCTAATTCTGCACAGAGCTTAATAGCATGCCTAACTCCAAGTGCTTTAAATTTTCTGTGGCAGGATACAATTTTTTTCAGGTCAGTGCAGATCTATCACCACTTATGCTCCATATCAGACTCTCAGAATGGTCCCCACTTTATGACCCAACGCTACTAGACCTGTGCTTCCCACCTCTGTGTTGATGTTCAGAGGAGTACAATGACTTCTCTCACACATCAACGATTTTCATGGGATGTTGTCCCACCCTGATGGACTTCAGGGCTTCTCAACTGCTTGATGAGATCTTTTCAGCTGTTCCCTGGATGTTACAGGTGGGGTTGACTCAAACAAGTGAGCAGAGGACTTTGCAACATATTTTGACCTCTGTGGAGTCTGTTGCAAAGTATGTTCACTCCCAAGCCACAGCCACAGCCAAAGCCTGTCATCTGTCATATGACCCAACACAGACTTTCACAAGCCACTTGTGTCCAATACAACCAAAGCAGAGCAAAACGTGAGAGAGATTACAGTTGTAAAACACTCTAGCAGCCCTCTTGACTTTAATTAGGCAACTCGAGAATAATTGTGGCTGCTGTCTGTTACATCCATGGAATTTTACAGGTTTAACTATGAATAGAAGCTTGGGAAATTCAGGTAGTCAAAACCAGAAATAAGGATACAAGGTTTGCTGTCATAATATACCTATTCATGGTTTGAATACGTAAAGTAGGAAGATGTTTCTTGCTTCTTTTCACAGATGGAGAAGACCATCCTCAAAAAGATGAAACAGAATATATAAAATATTCTGTGGCAGCATGAGGAACAAAACCTTAAGTTTTATATTATAAACAGAGCATCTATTCTCAGCCTGATAATTTTCTCTTTGCATCAGGATTGCACTTAAATTCAACTTGATAGCACATTCACAGCTGTGGAAGTGTACTTGTATCTGTACCTGACTTATATGCTCATGCTCAATAGTCTATGCAGTTAGCTGGGAGTAAGGTACCTAAATAACTATAGACTGATCCTTGGACATTTGCTAATGCAAATCATTATTGTTATAGAGACTTAGCAGAGTAGTTAAAGTACTTATTTCAAATTAGAAGATTACCAATGTTTATAATTTGGTTTTCTCTAACTAGAAGTAATAAAGACCAAATCAACACACTATCTTGCTTGGTATCAGTACGGAAATGATCCTTAGAACTGGCTTATTTTGTTTCCTAACCAGCTAGTATATTAATCCCTGAAATTCAATATTTGCTCAAGATAAAATATTGTCCCAAGAGAAGTCAAAGCCAGAATGCTTCTGTCCTAAGCAAGCACAGGAAAAACTAGTGGGAAATGTTCTGCTTTTCCAGGGCTCATGTCCGATAATGACGATACAGAGGAAATGGCAAACAGACTGAAAATAGGAGAAAAAAAAAGCAAAAAATGTGAATGTGGAAAGAAGAGTGAGTGTGGGGTGAATTGCACAGAATGAAGTGTAACAGTTTGGTCATACTTTTACTGAACGTACATTGTCCAAGAAAATCTAGACCATTGTTGTTCTGTTATACCACTGCATTGCAGTTACTGTACAGGCACATGAACCTATATGTGTCCACAGCAAAATGTCTGCATATGCCCTAGTGATGGATGCAATACAAACTTAATTTTGCCTATTACCAGCAAGTGACCCACACTGAAGCTGTAATAATTGGGGTCAGCCACGTGCTGTGGATGAAGGAGCCTGACATCTGTGGGTCATGGCCTTTTTTAAGGTCGCACAATGACTTTCGTTTAAGCTCTTTCTCAACCAGATGCACTGAATCATAGAATCACAGAATGGTTTGGGTTGGAAGGGATCTTAAAGCTCATCCAGTTCCAACCCGCTGCCATGGGTATGGACAGCTTCCTCGAGACCAGGTTGCTCCGAGCTTTGTCCAACCTGCCTTTGAACACAGCCAGGGATGGGGCAGCCACAGCTTCTCTGGGCAACTTGTTCCAGTGTCTCACCACCACCCTTGCAGTGAAGAATATCTTTCTAATATCTATTCTAAATCTCTCTTCTGTCAGTGTAAAGCCACTCCCACTTGTCCTGTCCCTACCTGCCCTTGTAAGGAGCCCATCTCCAGATTCCGTGTCAGCCCCTTTAGGCACTGGAAGCTGCTCTAAGGTCTCCCCAGAGCCTTCTCTTCTCCAAGCTGAACAAACCCAACTCTCTCAGCCTTTCCTCATAGGAGAGAATACCCTCCCTTGACCTGCTTGGTCATGCTGCTGGTGATGCAGACAAGGACATGGTTGGCTTTCTGGGCTGCAAGCACACACTGTATGTTGAACTTGTCCTCCAAGACCCTGAGGTCCTTCTCCTCAGGGCTGCTTTCAATCCAGTCTCCCCCAGACTGTATTTGTGCTTGGGATTGCCCACATCTGACTGCAGAACCTTGCCCTTGGGCAGTTGGCCTGGTCATGAGGTTTGCACAAGGACAAAAAATCCAATGAACAAGTAGCGTGAAATCAATTGCTACTGACCAATATAAAGTGAAAATAGAGTAAGACAATGGAAAAGAAAAAAAAAAACAAACAAAAACCAAACAAACAAACAAACAAACAGCCTCTCCCCCTTCCCCCCCCCCAAAAAAAAACCAACAGAACCCACACAACAGAAAGAAAACAAACTACAAGAGGAGTTGAAAGCCTGAAAAACACTGAATGAAGGAAGGGAAACTGTAACTTGATACCCAGTGCCAGGCAGTTGGCTGCAGGCAAGGCTGTAAGGAGGACCATTGCCCCAAAACCATCCTTGCTCAAGGACTTTGACCATGAACCTGGGTGTTCCAGCAGCAGCATGTGAAAATATTTAGTCTGCTGCAGAAAGGAATGTTTGGGAAAAGAGATAGGAAGGCCTGCATTCCTTCAACCCCATAGCCCAGTCCTCCCCACATTCCCTGGCACCCTGCCAGTACTCAGGATGGAGGAGGTTTTGGGGGATCTCTTCTTATTTCTCTGGTTTCTGCTCAGGTTGAATGAGAAGTGAGTATTTCTCTGATATCAGTCCTTCAGTTAAAAATCAGAAGTGCAGAAATTGCTTGATGAATGTGAATCACTGGGTGGGGAGGAGATGAAAATCTCTTTCTTCTTTAACCTTCCCTCTGTCTTTGCACCATCTATTTAAATAGGCAGCTTTACCAGACAAAATCAGTCTTCCTATCTTCAAAGGCTCAGCGTAACGAGCCCAGCCTTGGCCCTGACACCTAAAACTAACTAAAACTCAGACATTATTACCACATTCTGGGAATAAAAATAAAAATTAAAAAAAAAAAAAAATTATTCACTTTTCCTTCTTCAGAGGTGGATTGCAAATGTTTTATCCCAGCTCAAAAGGTAGTTCAAGGTACAGGAACAAAAGCTAGGTCAGATGTATGCATCCCAGAAGCCAGCATCCAAGAGAAACTGGCCTCCAGAGACAGCTGGTAAACAAGTGACTTTTGTTGTCATTGCTCAATGAAGTTGGCTCTGTATCATAGATGATACAGCTGCTGATAGGACTCAGCCAGATTGTTTCTGCTTTCTCTGAACAGCTTCACTGTTCAGTTCATCCACAGATCACCTGTGAAATAAGGGAATAAACCACAGAGGTGTAACCTGAGTGTAGAAGAGGCTTTTCCGCCATTGTACTGTGAGGACACTTTGGATAAATCTTGCCAACAAAAAAAAATTTCAAAGATCAACACCAAGCAGCATTCCCAAGACCTGGAATTCAATCCTTCAGGCAGATAAATGACTGCAACATTCTCCAGCATGGTTTTGGACCAGACCAACAAGCACACTCCTAAGCAGGCATGCTTCAGATATCAGCACAGTCCCAGGGACCATTTCCCCACAGACAATCCAGATGCAGACAAGTTTTGGAAGTTTAATAATTTAAATTCAGTTTAAAATTTCATTAATTCTGAAATTTAAACATTTAAATGCACCAGATCATGCTTAGCTGGCTTCAGAGCCAGTGAAATGCCTGAGTCAGAACTTAGATCTGGATAGTTTGCTAGTGCACGTGAAGCTGTTATTTGTTATTCCTCAGAAGAATTCACCAGCCGCAGGAATGGAGCTATCCATGGAACTCAAAAGGGGAAGCCTGGCCATTGAAATTGGTGGAGTTTTATTCTTGAAGGCTTTAGGAAAGGATTATTTTGTGAGGCTAAATGGCCTAAGAAAGGAGATCCCACAGTCTGTTCAGCAGTCCTCTGACTTATAATCCATCTCATCTTCCCTTTCAACATTTTACATACTTTGCAAGAAACCAATACTTGCTAGAGCAGGATGAGAAGCATTTTTCCATTTGTTTAGAATTATCAGTTTATTCCAAACCGTCTCCATTCTGATACAGAAAAAAAACAATGAAACTTGAAAAAAAAAATTCATTGAAAAAATGAAATTTATGAACAAAGCAGGAAGCAAAAAGGGAGAGGTAATTTTGTGGCACGGTTTATCCTAATTTTAGCTGCTTTTATGGAAAATGGAAATTGAAACTTGCTTGAATGCATTCCATCATGGAGGAGTTACAATCTATAGAAGCAACATTTTCAGGGTAAATTCAGTGTTTGGAAACTGGCCTTGGAAAAATATGAGGTAGAAACTGTTTATTGATCCAAAGAGGAGAGACTTTAAAACTGTTTCTAAGAGGGCAGATACTCACTGTATCTTGAAAAATCATCTCCATTTGGAGTAGCTCAGATGTGGTCTCTCCATATCTTAATGTTTAGCAAACTTTCCACTTAACTAAAGAGAATCAAATAATCATTTTGTGAATTCGGGGCCTGATTCTTTTCTACTTGGTCTAAGTCAGGAGTCACAGTAACTCAGTGAATGGCTTTCACTTAGCAAAGTTTGCGAAACTGAGGGCAAACACCATGAACAGGAGACCCAAAAGTTGCTGAGGATGGCAGCGAAGATCCCCAAAACAAGGAAGGCATCACTTCTACTAGCAAACTTTGCTTTGGCTTGGGATTTCAGTGGTCTTCACCCCACGTCCCACATAGTCAGGAGTGCAGGTGAGGGTACACCTGCTCCGCAGTGAAATAAAGTAAGTAAACTCACCTGCTTTGTAGATGAAGAGTGAAGCAGTCAGAAGAGTTAACTTGTCTTTGCAACCTCCTAGTGGGATATTTGGAGAAACTATATGTGTGTGGCATTAAATGTGGGTAAATTACATTTACTTCCATGTATCTCCTTCTGCACCTCTGGATGCAGGCTCTAGGAAAACAAACTAATTTAAGGTAGCCTTTGACTTGCGTAGGGATGTTCTTGTGTCACTTGACCCAACTCAATCCCCTTGTTAATTGTTTCTAAACATGGCAGCACTTTCTCAGGTGTTGAGAACGCAGGCCGGTGCAGAGGCATATGAACCAGATTAATCTCAGCAGGCTATGGGTGGGGACCAGCATTGGGAAAATTTCAGTCTATTTCATACAAAACAGATCCTGAGACATGAAAGCTTGAAGTTTAGATGATTTCTGAGCTGAACTTCTGACCTACCAGAGAGCTAGCCAATTTGAATCACTGAAACTGTGTGCATAAATATTTATACTCTTTTCAAATGCACAAACATAGCCCCCTTCCCCACAAGGAAACAGCATGCCTTAGTTAAAATCTGGCCACATATTTTTACTTCACCATGAAGAACTGAGGTATAAACCCTAGAAAACACTACCAGGAAGCCTGAAACTATAAAGTTAAACCCAAGGCTATTCTGAGCTAATACAATCCATTTGTTGTGCAAAAGAGGCACTGGCATATTTTTTTTCTTTGAGTGTAGGAATTCAGTAAATGAAATTGTCAGGTGTGCATGTATGAAATGTAATCTGTATAACCCCAGCATTCCAGCCAGCCTGGGTTTCAATAGCTTAAGTATACATGATAAGTTTTATTTAAATGAAGGCAGCCTCATCTTAATAATTCTCTCATTGCTTGGTTTCCAGTGTTTCGGGATGCAGAGATCTAGGCTCTATCCACAGTAGCTTGCTGTGAAACTATAGATACTTTTTTAAATGGAGATAGAAATTATTCTTTTCACAGATGCTGGGCTCTCCAGACAAATAGTGCTACAACAGGGCAAAATTATAATAGCTATTATTATTTGTTTATTACCACTCCAGTTGACACAAGGGGATAAGAGCAAAATCAATCCAGAGCCTCTTCACAGAGGCCCCTAGCATATTTCCCCTAAGACTCACAAATCAACACTGCTAAGTAAAGAACTTTCCACTCAACACCTCATCACCCCCCCACCCTTGCCAATGTTTATGTACATATTTACCTTTATTAGTGTGGGGGAAAGGGTGAAGGGGAACCCCTGGGATTCCAGGTATTGGTAAAGGAAATGTGTGCATTTGCAGGGTAAAGGGCAAGCTCGGGGTTCTCATTTGCTGATGGGTTTGAGTTTTTGGTGGTTTATGTAAAGTCTTAAGGAGGAAGATCTGGCAAAGAAATCTTTAATCTTGAGAAAGGAGAATTAGAGGACAGAGGAACTATACAAAAGGAAAAAACTTCAATCTCCTTAAACATGGGAACAAGTTGCACTGACATGAGGTGAGTTAATGTCTCTTGAGGTCACTCCACCATAAAAGGTTATCATTCTACAAGCAAAAGCAATAATCAAGTACAGATGATACAGGATTTGACTTTTTGTCTTGAAATGGAAGTTACTGGGGTTTTGTTGAGGAAATCAGATTTACAGGAGCCAAGTGTTTTCTCCAAATGTTTAAGCGTCTAAACCTGTGTCTATTCTGAATCAAATTATATTTAATAATGTTTTTATCATTAAAAAATAAAAAAAGAAGAAATTGTGTCACAGAGACAACATTATTTCATTAGAAATAAATAATTTTGCTTACAAAAATATAATGTTTCTAGTTTTGACCATGTCATTCAACAGAATCTTTTTCCTTTGACGTATGTGCTCTCAGGATGAGACATGAATTCAGAATCATCCTTTACTGGGTGTCTGTCAGAGAAATGGCATGTTTGCATCAATATTCTTTATGTCAGAGAAATGGCATGTTTGCATCAATATTCTTTATCAGAAAGAGTCAAGAATGCAACCAACCAAACAAAAAGGAAGGGTTTGAGTGACAACAGATGGAAGTTGAACTCCATCAGAAGTTTTGAGCCTCTGATATTACTTTATACACCCACTTTAGAATAATGAGATGAGATACTCTCCTTTTTTTTCCACTATTTAAATTCCCAAATATGTCACCAATGCTGCTCTTGGAAATGTAGACATCTGCTGCATGAAATTAGAGAAGGGAAAACATTTTTCAGGAGAGGAAAAGTTTGGAGGTTTACATGCACATCAGGGTGCCCTGCTTAGTTTAGATACTAAATTTTAAATGAGCCAGTATGGAGTTTGTTGACTCTGGCTAGTACCTGGCTTGATCATTACCCATAATTTTTGCTTGTCTGTGGCCAGCTGTCTCATTTAACCATCTGGCTGCTCCTCAAAGACATTCATCCATCTTTTTATTTCCTTCTGTGACAATGTGTCCTGCTTTGTGGATAGGGTTGCCAACAAAGGAGCGAAGAATAGGCCTTAACAATGCAAGATAAACCAAGCTCTTTCTGGTACAAACCAAGCAGTCTCCAGTCTGTTTGCTACTTTTTTAGACTTCCAAGGAATTGCAAGGTCAAATTAAGGGATCAGAAAAAAATTCTTGCAAACCAGTGTGCATCAATGCTCTGTTTGACCCACTGCAATCACTGCTGAAGCAGGTGAGTTAATTCAATGCTGTAGCCATAGACCTCAGCTGCAGTCAAGAACCTGTTTATATCATAACTTCTCCAGATATGTTTTCCTTCTCTTAATTCATAAAAAAGAGTGTGTGCTATATATCTTAAATTTAATGGAGAGACTCATATAGCTTCATCTCAACAAATTTAGTTATCGACAATGCCAGAAGACTTTATGCAAAGGCTGGGAAGAAGTTGCCCTAGCTTGCTTTTGTGGAAGTTTTCAGTAAGTAATTTACTGATGTGCAATTAAACTCCAGTCTCTTCTTTTGCCTCAAAATATTTTAGTAATGTAAAAACAAATATCTGATGAGACTAGCCAGGCAGGCTTAATGGGGGAAAAAAATAAAAAAGTTGAATGCAAAATAAACTCATCAAAATTTTATAAATTTAATTTTACAAACAGCTTTCAAAAATAATGTTATGTGAATTACTGTTTACGATAAGATTCCCACAGTACTTGCTGCTACCCACGCCAGCCGAGAGTCTGGACTCTTTGACAGGTTAGGCAGCATTATCAACCCTTCCTTACAGAAAGCTAGGAGGCAGGAGCAGTGAGGTCATTTACATATGGATGTCAACCACAGATCAACTCACCTTGGAGAAAAATCCCAAGTGGATCAGATAAATTTAATCAATGCACTAAATTAAAAACCCTGAAAGATTAAGTTCTGTTTAAACAGCATTTCCTTGATGTCATCTGCGTCAATGGAAGGGAAGCATCAGGATATTGGGTGAATTAATATTGAAGAATATTTTTATTGGGCAAATATTTGCAAACCATAAGAGTGTTTGTGGCTTTACACAGCTGAAAGTCATATATTGCCTTACCAGCTCTGCAGTGTGTTTTGAGTGGAGAAAGAGGAGGATTCATTGTAAGCATCAATGCCTAGCCCAAATGGCATGTTGATTGAAAACTCTCTGATTCCATTCGTAAGTATGCAAATACTTCAATTTTATCAGACTGTTACTCGTACTATGTTTAGTTACAACATGGCTTAGCATGCAGAAGTGTCATTTCTAGCAGTATTTCTGGGAGGAGGTATTAATTACCCTATAATTTTTTTCTCAAATTAGAAATTACCCTACTTAATTCATTTGGGTCTTACTACCATGGTTAAATGCTGCAAAGGTTGCAAGACCCTGGGATTTAGCTATGTATCTAATGCCCACCACTTTTCCTGTGAGCAAGCATAAATACTTTCAGGATTTTAGATAAAATCTCCTGAACATCTATTAATTTTGACTGACTTTCACTTTGAGATTTGGCCTGTGGGAGATGTCAGTCACCCACTTAGATCACACTGCTTAGGAAATCACATTATCCACTCCAAGATTTCAGTGGATTGAAGAAGGAAACACAAAGAAGGAAGAAACAGAGGGAGGACCACTTTTCTTCTGTTTATCTCTGAGGCAGTTTGTGGAGATGACTTCCTAGCACTGATTTCCATGTTCTCTCTACAAATAATGGAAAACAGCATCCTACTTGTCTTAGGCATGCACCCACTTTACTTTTACATACTCTCTCTGGACATCTCTTCATCATGAGCAGGGAAGGAACAAAGATCTGACTTTTGGAAGACAGAACTACAGTTGACATGTAGTCAACTGACGTTCCTAGAAGGACCAGCCTGGCTCCTCACATACATTTCTACCTTAGTTAATGTCATCCCCATCCTACAGTCAGGTTAACTAAGATGGCAGCTATACTTTTAAACCATCATATGCAACAAAATATTATTTTCTGGCAGTGATAACAGCTTTCAGAGAATGGCCCATATCCTTCTAGTTCAACTCTCTTACAGCCAAAGGATGCTGGTAAATACCTCAGACTGCAGATTGGGAATGATTCCTGGCTCATACTAACCTCAAATTGTGCACAGGGATTTTTGAAGACCTTAAGTTAGCCCAGGACAAAACCATGCCAGGAACATGCAAACAATTCAGAAGTATAAACTCAGTCCTCTTCCAGTGCTTAGGAATACTCCCTGGCATTTTTAACTCAATAATATAAACATAGCCTGCATGGGCATGTGGCTCCCATGTCACATTTGTATCACCAGGTTATACTTGTTCATACCTGAACACGCCACATGGGTCTTTCATTCAGATAACTTCCTGGCTTCCATACATCTGTATGATTGATTGATCACATGAATTCAGCCTTGATCAATACTTTCCAGAGCCTTCATCCTTCTCTGTGGCCCACAGAACCAACCTCTTGCTGGTGGCACCCAGCATGATCCCATGGATATGAGGTAAATGATGCTGAGTTATACTTCCTGAGAGTCTGGCCCAAACGGATTAAACTTCCTCCAGGGACTTCGTTTAGTTTTACTTTACTGGAAAGAAGGTGTGTAAGGAATGTGATGATCTCAGTCACATTCACGCTTCTTGAAGTGGAAGACTACCCACATCATCTGATCTTTCCTCAGTATTATTACAGTCTCATGCTGTGCTTTTCAAGATCCTGTAGGCCAAAGTGCTATCCATGTGGCAAATAAAAACCTCCAGACACCTGATCCTGGGGATGGAGCAAAGCCAGAGGGCTGTCAGCAGAAACAATATTGTTCAAAGGGTGGGCTCAAAGTAGTGAGGTCAGCTGGTGTGCCAGAGCCATGAACTGGCATTTAGTAGAGTGACTGCTTCACTCGCTGCCTCTCTCCTAACCCCATGTCTGCTCTGCAGATGGGAAAACACATTCCTCTGTGCATACCGATTCCTTCTGCCCTGTCACGCCAACATTAGTGCGAGTGCCTGAGGTTGCTGCTGAGGGATGAAACCTCATCTGATTCCCTGATAACCCCTGCTGCTAACGTGCTCTTGGGACTGGGAGCTGAAGACTCAGATCTTTCTGATGTTAGAAGCCAGAAATATTTTTGCATCTGGGTTTCTGGGATCTTGACATAAAGAGACTGGAATGCAGATGTCTTTGCGGGCTACAGCTTTAGATGAATCTCGATCTCCATCTCTGGGCTTCTGATCCTGAACCCCAGTTCTTCGCTTCAGTGCTTTCCCAGAATGGATGACGTTCATTTTCTAATTCCTTCATGGAGAAATAACCTTTGTGGTGTACAGACTGGTCTTAGACAGATTCATATTATGCTTTCATCAACTTTGAAGGAAGAAGCCAGAGCCACAACATTTACTCTCCTATTATCACAATACAAGCTTGGTTATCTACATCTACATCTACGTTCATTCTTTAAAGACAACCTCCATCAAATAAGATCAACCTCATTGTGCAATGGAATTAGTTTTATTGCATCCACACTTATGATCGACACTAGCTCTTTTGAAGACCTAGTCCATGTTTCTCTATGCTTCTAGAAGCTGACTCAGTCTGGAAATTTTGTCCCTGTGAATCATGTAAGAAATTATCCGTGCTTTCTGGACATGATGGTCAAGAGACAGAGACTCTGACAAACTTTTTGGAAAGATAACTTTACATTTTGCAAACTTAAGTGTGCTAGCTTCTGCATTTCAGCAGAGACACTGTAGATGCTCATACACAGGACAAGCAAATCAATTTAAAATAATCAGTGGTCCATCTTTAGGTAATAAATATTATCCAAACTTACTGCCTGAGTTTGTTCAGCACATCATCCAACTCATGACTCTATTTACAATTTCCCTGTGGCTTACGCCAGAATATTTGGGTCTCATATCTGTTGCACAGGTATAGGCATCTAGTGCCCCTTGGGACACTGCAAGGTGACATTAACATTAGGCTTTCACAAATGCCAAATGACCAGTGGGAGATCAGTGCTCTTTTGGTGCAGCAACTGAAGGCAGAATCCTCTACAGCATCCTAAAAGTTGCTAAGACATAATATTTCAGCAACTACATTTACCTCTTATATCACTCTCTTCAGCTTTCTTTCCGCTAAATTTCTACTGACTTGTTGACTTTATTTGTTAAACATGTTAAACTACTGACTATCCATACAATACCCAAAGTGAACAAAAGTAGGAAGATTCACTATTCATGTCCAAATTTTTATGTTTGTGAAAACTAACATCATGTATGCCATATTTCTGTACACCCATGGAGGCATTCAAACCCCTCTGATTAAAAACCCCACCAGATTTAGGTCTATGAAAGGTCTATGCTGACTTAGATCTAAGAGAGTAATCAGGAAGCCAAATGTATTGGGGCCAAACTAAAGTTAGATGAAAGTAAAATGCCCTGAACCATGTATGATATGGTTGTTGAGTCACAGCACCAAACGCTTTGCTCTACATCATTTTGCTTTGCCTCACTCCTACTGTATCATATTCTTAGTGGAATACACATATCCAGAGGTGTTCTGGGAAAAACAAAATTTCAGAAAAATGCAGGATGCAACATACTGACTCTTGCAGACACTGAGCCCATGTTCCTCATTATTATAGACATTTCCATTTTGTCATGTCGAGCTAGTTAGGATTTATTTGTTGAGAGGTGTTGGTGACAGCCATTGCCATCTCATAACAGCAACCAAGAATCTTACCTCCCGCAGTAATCAGAAAAGCATGCCCAGGGAATATGTGTAAATATCTTCAGCTGATGGGATTTCCTTAGCTTCAAGTGGTTTGTCTACTTAATAATTCACCATATGTTGTACTTCAAGTACTTGTCCATTTTCACTTTAAGACCACACCAGCTTTTGCTTTCACAATGTGCTTCTGCAGGAAGATCCACAGTTACTACCTTTTGTATGAAGACCTACCCCCTCCTCCTCCCTTCATTGGCTGACCCCTAGTTTCTGTATTGCAAGAAACGGTGAAAAGTAAAATCCATGTCTAACTCCTCTGTATCACTTATAATTCTACAGACCTGCCCCATTCCTCTTCAATTTTCTTTATCTGACTGAAAAATTCAAGCCCACTCCCTTGTTTGCAACTTGGGAACCTTTCCATACCCTTGGTTATTATTCTTGCCTTTCTAGCTACATTTTCCAGGTTTTTGCTTATGCTTTTGAGCAGAAAAGGACTACCAACAAATCCCACAACAGACTAAGTCCAAGGAAAAGCTCGCCAATGTTTCAGAGTCAGGAGTAACTAGGTTCCATGAATGTGCTCCATGCATAAACAAAGGAACTGTCTAAAGCATGTAGATGACCAGAAACTTAAGCTGTAGACATTGGAATGTTTCTCTGTAAAGCGTAGAAGTTTGTCTACAGAATGGAGCAATGTGATGCTTGCAGCGTACCACAGAACCCATGTTGAGTTACTGTTATAACTGTAACTTTAGCTAAATCAGTAGCCAGCCTACCTTTCAGTTTCCGACACATGCAGAGCATAAGACCTACTCAAATGCTCTGCAGCTTATAACTCTACACTCTGGAAGGAAAGTAGGGAGCCAGGACCAAAAATGTATAGTTTTTCCAAGACTACAGTTAGGACAAGCCAGGGCTCAGACCTGGTACCAAGTTTGCAGGAGACATCTGGGAAGATAGCTGCACCAGAGAACACAGATAGTAGGTTTGTGTTCTGGGCTAAAGAAATAAAAAGAGCTAATACCTTTTCCCAAAGAGCAAGTAAAAGGGGAATTACTTTAAACTGACAGAGGAGGGATTTAGGCTAGATATCAGGAAGAAATTCTTCACTATGAGGCTGGTGAGGGACTTGAACAGGTTAGCCAGGGAAGCTTCGGATGACCCATCTTTGGATGGGTTCAAGACCAGGTTGGACAGAGCTTTGAGCAACCTGATCTAGTGGAAGATGTTCCTGTGCATGGTAGGGAATTGGAACTTTAAGTTCACTTCCAACTTGAAACAGTCTGTGATTCTGTAATTCTATGGTTCTATGAAAGATAATACCAATGGAAAGATCTCCAAGCTTTGAGTCTGGGGAAAGATTAATATCTTCTGGTGCTCCATCCTTCAAAATCCACTGACAGTGGTTTCCAATATTATTGACAATCTCTTGATAGCTAAAACCAGGAAGGTATTACCTTTTGTACCCTAACGAAAAAAAAGAAGCAGGACACAACAGCAGAACTGAGGCAGGATTAGTCTTGCTACATTCAGACATTCTTGGTCACAGAACAGTAAATACAGAGAAATAAACAATTCATCTTAGCTAGTGAAGACACCATTCCTATGTTGGCTGTTGTTAGTCCCTTTGGCTTTTGGGCACTTTAGGGCAGATGCAGCTTTCTCAGTTCTCTACCCATCCAGCCACTCTGGTTTTTCAGTTTCTACCCTGGTAGCGTGGTTTGAAATCCTCCTGTCCTGGAAAAGAGATAATCATCTCCAGCCTTCATGTCCCGGGGTGTGTCCTTGCTGTCCCACATCCATGTCCTCTGCTGCCATAGGGAAAACAAGCTCAGGAACCCCACCCTGCACCATATGTCACCCTTCACGGCAGGTCGGGAGGTGATTCATGTCGGCTGACCTCATGTAGTCATGGGCAAGTGTCAGGCTTATGTAAATGGCCATATGAAATCCAGGAATGAGCTAAAATATTCATAACCATAATCATAAATTAAGTCAGCTCCCAGATTTTCAAATGAATGCTCAGAAGCACTGGGAATTCAAAGTAATTTTGACCCCAACAGCTTTTCATTAGGGAAGCCCATTCCTGTCAACACACTGTCTCTTTCCGATCTTCCCAGACACTGCTCTAAAAGCACTCCCTCCATCCTTCAAAGGGACACTACTTGCCTGTGCTGTATCCAGCCTTCAAAGAGATGCTACTAGCCTGTGATATATTTCAGTACATCTCCTGCCAGGAAATTAGCTATGGAGGGATGGTGATAATGTTGTGTTTACTCAATCCTAACCCTGTTTAATTGAGAAACATTTGTATTTCATAGTCAACAAGAAAAAAGTTTGTATTACCTAATAGATAGCACAAATAAATAATGGCAGGGACATGTGTCCCCATTTAAGATGATGGTTTCAACAGTTCCTGACTATTTCATCACAAAGTATTTCTTACGAGAAATGTTCCTTACCCTTTTTATCACATCTGCAAGTCAATGACTTGTGCAAGTGATCTCTTGTCTACAAGAGAGGAAGGTGGCATAGCGTGGTGTTCAAGCTAAAGAGGTCTGATTGTCCCAGTCTAATGTGAGATTATCATCCAAATGCTTCCATTTGCTTTGCTGCGGTTTTTCCATATGACAACAATTCTGACCTCTCCTAGAAAAGCCTGTGCACCCCAAAAGCTGGTCTCATCTTTCAGCTCTGATAGGTTGTTGAAGAAAAGGTAATGAAGATTGGTCTCTCATAGTTGTCTCTATTCCAGCTACAACAGTGGTTTTGATAAAATATGCTTTGTAAGGTCTAGGTGATATAGAATGTAGAAAGCCAGTGTGAACGCAGGAGATCTGTTTTGGTCATATATATTAGTCAGTGATTTCACTGTGTGTGGTACAGAAGAGTAAATATGTCTGTGTTAAGGAAAGCTGAAGGTGAGTTGGACCACAAGACAGATACTGAACAAATGCAGTTCAGAACTGGGAGTTGTTAAAACAAGTGTATTAGTCATAATTCCCAGACAAAAAAATGTCGTTTCATAAAACTCCAGCTGGTTATGATGGAAATAAATATTTCAAGAAATAAATGCATGAACAAGATAATTTTTCTTTTATAGCAGCATATCAGTGTTGTTAATGAAACCCAGTTTCATGGACTTCGGTTCTTCACTCTGTCCCCATCTCACCACAGTGTCCCGGCCTCTCCCTTGCACACAGAGTCCCCTTTCCCTGCTGTAGTGCATGGTCCATCTCCTCTTCTCCACCCCAGGTGCTGCTCCAACCAGGCAGACCATGGTTGCTGACTGCCCAGCTTTCATCTCAGAAAAGACATGGGACTGAAATGCAACTACTTATGTTCTGCTCCTTACTCCTTTACTCACTCATCAATGTTCATAAGTCTAGTAGGTACCTAATTCTGTGGAGAGCTCTGTCTGGTACAGCGATGGAGTTCAACCAGCAATAGGGAGATACAGGCAGGTACATGGAAAATCAGCGTTATATCAGCCCCATATCCTGCACAATCCTGGTTAAAATCTAATGAGGGAAAGGGGGAAGGAGGCACAAGGCCAATAAATTTGAAGGCATTAAATGGAGAAATATGATGAGAGAAGCTGCATTCCACAGCCGTCAGGACCCTAGGAGTTTGTTTTGAATATTTTTAGAAAAGACAGACATTGTAATAAAAATAAATGCCTATTTCCAGACATAGATGATAAAGCTTTGAGGAATGATCGTGGAGCGTTCAATACGTATTTGTGTTCTGCAGTTAGCAAGGCACAGGAAGCTGGATTCATACCATGAGAAACAACTTTTCAACCCACCTGTAATGAAAAATTGTGTTTAATATAATCTCCAAGGGTTATGCGTTTGCAAGTCAGTAGGTGCAGATAACTCCCCAGAAAGCTAACTGGCAGCAGGACTGGTGTTTTGGCAGTTTTCTGAGCAAAGCAAGCTATTCCAAAGACATATGCAACTGATACCAGGATTCATAAATTGATGCCTGCCCTTCTGCCTGCTTTTTACCTGGAAAACAACTCTGGCTGCTGCTTCTGCCAAGGGAGTATGGTGATGACCTAGTGCATATCACAGTGAAGAAAAATATAGAAAATAGCACAGCAAAGCATTAATATGTGTTTTCCCTGTTCTTATACTCTTCCCTAGATAACTGTTATTGGCCATGGCTGCAAAGACAATATTGGAGCAGGGAAACCTTAGACTGGTCCCAGAATGGCCAGACTTAGGTGTTTAAATTAAACTTGGATTTGTGTATCTCCTTCCTTACTCACAAAGGAAAAATGGAATAACTGGCATAACTGGACCCTAATTTATCAGATGTTAATACAGAAAGGCTTAAGGAAGAGACAGTACAGGGTCCAACAGATAAGAAATTCATGTGTGAGACTACCACTGGTGCCAGTCAGTATGATTTTAAAGATGAGGAGAAGACATTTTCAGATGAGACCATATCGGTTTTTGATTGAATGAGTCTAGTTGATAAAAATAAATGCCTATATCTGCAAGGCCAGGTGCCTTTCTGGAAGACAGAGATGAAAATACTGACAAGTTATGGGGTCCAGTGCAGAAATCACTGAGTAAAATTCTAAGATTTGTGTTTTCCAAGATGATCTACAGCTACTTTCTCACCTTAAAATCTGGAATTAGGCTTATTAGATTTCTGGATATTTGTCATCAGGCATTACATAATTATATATAATCAGATGTTCGCTTCACCTTGTCTGTCTTTACTGCTTTGTTATTTTGAACACGACTAATCCAAGACATGTTTTTTCTTTTCCCTATAATTCTGTACTGAAATAAATATTGAAAGCTGTCACCAAAAGCCTTCTCCAGTGTCTATTTGTGTTGAAAATACTTCTGCTCAAGATGTTGAGGGATGTGTGTATTTAACCCCATCTGAAAGTCAAATGAGCCCTTGACTGTTCTTCTGCCTTAATTTGATTCAGTGTTTATTAAATAAGAGACGTGGCAAATAGTCTTAAGACCACTTAGTGATGTAAAAAATATATATATATTTTATTCATCACCACTGGTCTCGACAGTGCTGCAAAACACTGTGTATCGATTTTCATTCAAAAATGGTCACTTTGTAGAATTACAGATCACATCAGAATCCCTCCACTGAAAGGCTTCTCTTTTAATGATGTTTGTAAGTGCTATTCTTAGGATTTTATTAATATTCGCAGCTACTTCATCAGATTTAATTCTGCCTGATGTTTTTTACAAGCTCAGACATTGACAACTCCCTCTACATGACAGATTCATCTTTGCATTGGTGTCATAACCACCAGGATACTGGGTATTCTGAATATGTCTCACCCACTCCCAGAGAAATCTTCTTCTCATGCTCAGGGCCGCAGGCTTCTGCTCCATCGCTTCAGCCCAGAAGCCTGCCTTTCAGACAAAAAGAAAAGGGACATCTCTCACCCCTTAACCTTCAACACTGCAGTCTACCTTCCTGAGATGGAGGTGTTCAAAGGTTGAACAGAGGCTGAGCAGAGACTTGAATCCAGGTTTCCCACTTCTCGGGTATGTGCCCTTGAAACATCTCTCTCTTGCCAAAAGTAGCACCTCCTTCCCCACCCATTTCCCCTAGAGAAATGAGTAATTGGGTTGTCTTCTCCAATGCTTGAGTTAGACATCTAAGCCTAGGGATTGGGTATTTTCCTTCTACATTTTTTTATGCTTGGTATGGTAATGGCTGAATTTGAGTCTGGCTTTTCAAAACTGTGTAGAAGTCACCTAGTAACATCCATGTTATTAAATCAATCACTAGCACTATATGTTTATATGTTCCCAAGCACATCTTTGGAGCAAGTCAATCAGTGCTCTCCCAGACAGCTCCTCAGCACAGCTCAGTCTAGGTTCGGCACAGGTCAAAGAACAGTCCCCATTTCTGCTATGTATTAGTCCATGTCATTTTGGCAAGTAAGTAGATGAAAAGCAGGATCTGTGGTGACAACTTGCTATTAGATGCCATGCACCTTGTTTTGGAGGACAGTGAGTTTCCTAGCATAAATTCAGGTAGTCCCATGCTAGTTAACCTCCAAGCCAAAGAACATCTATGTGCATTTAATGTAAAATACAGATGTAACTTTTATAAGCCTACGTCAGAAAGTTAGATTCTCCAAATCCCATCTAATCTCAGTGGTGCCAAGGTCCCACAAACCCTGGATTATAGGTGCTAGCGTTCAGAAAGCACCACAGGATACATTGACTCAGCACAACCTCATACTTCAAATGCAAGTGCATGTAATCTCTCACAAAGTAGCATTAGCAGAAACTGCAGCAATGCCAATTTTATAGTCCAGTGCTAAACTATTCAACAAAATGCAAAAAACCTGTGTCTAAATCCCACTCTTCACTTATCTGGGGGAGAAGCTGGGGTCCCCATCTCCCCCAGGGTAGCCATGTGTCTTCTAAGATACCTTTCTCATTATCTGCTATCAAACCTATTCCTCCTAGGTATAGTAATTAAGTGTTCATTAAGGCAGGGACTGCATCTCAGCCTACCACACAAACTCTTTAGCTGCTGAAATGTAAAAGCAATCACAAAATTTCACTCTCTGACCTATTTTGTGGTCATCCCTTCTAGGTGCCTAATTTAAGGGGTGAAAACTTGACTATATGGGGTTGACAGGGAAGGTTGTGTGTGGTTTAGGATGAGGTTTTTGCTGTTGTCTTTCCAGCTCTACAAATTTGACTTATAAAAAATGCTCTGCAAGTCTAGTGTTGGGATTCAAACTGAAGCAGGTGCAGAGGAGGGTTATTTGAATGCCAGGCATGAAAAGTCTGGCTGGTCTGAGGAGAATAAGATATTTCCAGGACAGCTAAGCCAAGACTGAAAATTAATAAAAATGCTGATAAGAAATATATCAAGGAAAAGCAGAAAAGTCTGGCAAGCAGAAGAGTGTTCCCAAAGACAGAGATACATAATTCATTTTGTAGCTTAATTTTGCCATCCATGAAAAGGAGGTTCTTCCTTAAATCCCAGTTTTACCCACTGGAATGATATCTTTGATAACCGTGTCCTGGGCACATCACCAGCAGTGTGACCAGCAGGTCAAGGGACGAGAT
Organism: Coracopsis vasa; assembly: GCA_026283785.1. Classification (NCBI taxonomy): domain Eukaryota; kingdom Metazoa; phylum Chordata; class Aves; order Psittaciformes; family Psittacidae; genus Coracopsis; species Coracopsis vasa. The sequence continues at coordinate 4,877 of JANHGB010025035.1, read as the reverse complement.
TCTCCCCCTCTACTCCACTCTGGTGAAACCGCCCTTGCAGCCCTGCATCCAGCTCTGGGGCCTCAACATAAGAAAGATGTGGAGCTGCTGAAGAGAGTCCAGAGGATGACACTAAGATCATCCAAGGCCTGAAGTACCTCTGCTATGGAGACAGGCTGAGAGCTGAGCTTGTTCAGCCTGGAGAAGAGAAGACTCTAGGGAGAACTTAGAGCAGCTTCCAATGCCTAAAGGGGCCCACAAGAAAGATGGAGAGGGGCTTTTGACAAGGGCAGGTAGGGATAGAACAAGGGGAAATGGCTTTAAACTGACAGAGGGGAGATTTAGATTAGACATTAGGAAGAAGTTCTTCCCCATGAGAGTGGTGAGGCTCTGGCACAGGTTGCCCCAAGAAGCTGTGACTGCTGCATCCCTGGAAGTGTTCAGGGGCAGGTTGGATGGGGCTTGGAGCAACCTGGTCTAGTGAAGGTGTCTCTGTCCGTGGCAGGGAGTTGGAATTGGATCAGCTTTAAGGTCCCTTCCAACCTAAACCATCCTGTGATTCCATCCTTTTGGTAAATGGAACAGCAGACAGTTTTCTTTTTCCATAGTTTTCACCTCTTACACATGCAGATTTTTTCCAGGTAACATATGCATCAATTTAACTCAGTTTTAGTCAGAGCAACTGACCAATCTTAAAGAAAAACAAAAGAAAACAAAACAAAAATCCAGAAAAGGTGATTCCTCACTTGCATATTAAATTTGCAGTGCAAAGAAGTGTCACAGGTATGCAGTGCTGTAGATGTAACTGTAAACAGAAAGTCATAGGTGGGAATAAGTCTCTGCCTGGTGGTACACAAAATGTTTCAAGTTTAAAGGCTGTGGCCACAGATACATGATCTGTTAATCTCTTCCAAATAGATCAAAATAGATTAGCTCTATGTCTATCTGCTTTAACTAACTTAGAATGATGCCATTGAAAGTGAAGCTGCTTTGTTTAGTATTTTTCTTTTTGTAGTCCAGGAAGTACATTTACGCTTTGTAGTAAAAATGTTTAGACACAGGCAAAAAGTGTTTATTTCAATGACCTTTTCCAGCATGCTAGTAGGAAAATTCAGACCAAAAAGCCTCAATTAGAATTAGTCTTTTCATTTGTTGTGTTTCTTTGGTTATTTTTTGTTTGTTTGTTTTGTTTTTTGTTTTTTTTTAATTGAAAGCCTCAATTTTGGTGATGTTTCCAAGAAGACTTTGTTATAAGGTTTTGTTCCCTGAAATGAATGAATAAAGGAGTCGTAGTCAGATTGTTTTAACTCAAAGATTGCCAAAATGTCCCACATCTGTCACAATTAGGCTTTTATTTGTTATCCGCTTGTAATTTTCTTAAGACCCACATAGACACCACAGGGCAGACTGATGCCAGCCAAAACCAGTAAAATGAAATGGTGTTTAGTGAATTTTTGTTGTAGGCCACCATCTTTCAAGATTTTGATGAGAACTGTGGGGGAAAATCATTGAGAAAACATTTTCTACCTCTGTTGGTGTTCTTCTTCCTGTTGACTCTTGACAACCATATCCTGGGCTGCATCACTAGCAGCATGGCCAGCAGGTCAAGGGCGAGGACAAGGGGGAATGGCTTTACACTGAAAAAGAGGAGATTTAGATTAGGTATTAGGAAGAAGTTTTTCCCTGTGAGGGTGGTGAAGCACAGGCACAAGCTGCCCAGAGAAGCTGTGGCTGCCCCATCTCTGGCAGTGTTCAAGGCCAGATTGGACAGGGCTTGGAGCAACCTGGTCTAGTGGAAAGTGTCCCTGACCATGGCAGGGGTTTGGAGCTGGATGGTCTTTACGGCCCCTTCCAACACAAACTATCGTATAATTCTATGATTCTGTGACTGTATTTGTTCATGTCAATGCACAGAAATGAGAAACAGAATCCAGACTTATTCAAATACCCTTTAAATGTCCTTATCTCTTAGTTTTCATCTTCACCTCCATTTGGAGGTTTCAGGTAACTACCACATCAGAAGAGGTTTTTTAATGAATCTTCCTGTGAATACATCACTTCAGAATTATAGAACTCTTTGTGTTGGAAGGGACCTTTAAAGCTCATATATTTCCAGTCCCCATGCAGTAAGCATGGACACCTTCAACTAGAGCAGGTTGCTCAGAACCATGTCTAACCTGACCTTGAATGTTTCCAGTGCTATGCCATCTGCTCTTGCTGTTCAACAACACACAAGGAGAATTTAACTGGTCATGCTTTTGACAACTGGCCATTTCAAGTGCACTAGTTATAATTTCCCTTTTCAGACAGATAAAACTTTTATCTCCTGTGGTTCTAATGCTGCTGATGGTATTGGAGCTTCATCTGCTTGCACAGGCAGAATTTACTTATGTGGCTGCCCCTTTTGCCCCGCTGAGGCTGCAGCACACAGCTGTAAATGGATGTAAATTCTTATTCATCTTACAGAATTCAAACACTGTAGAAGCTGTCTCAGAGATTAATCAAAGTGAGAAGAAGAGACACATACCCAATCCCCTGTCCCAGATGACAATTCTTAATTATCTTCTCTTTGGTTTTGCAAACCTGGAAGGAAGAAAAAAAAAAGCTTAGGACTATTGCAGAGGACAAAACTATAGGGTTTGCGGAGCACTGCCAGGAATTCCTTCGTTCAGAAGCCAGTTGTGAATGTAAACCACTGGCAGAAAGCTCATTTCTAGCAATAACAGCTATGTCATGTTTCCTGGAACACAGGCAATGTGGAGTATCATAGGAAAAGGAAAATAAACACCGGTTCACTTTCTGAATCACCAGTTATAAATTCTCACTGAGGAAAAAAAACCACACACACACAACTCAAAGAAAGTTAATACAGTACCAGAAGAGTTTTCTGACCCCCATAACTGATGCATCAAGTGGGGCAAATATCCCCTTTTCCAGGCTGGGATAGACCTATAGCACTGAGCAATTAGAATAAAACAAAGACAAACCACATCTTCCTTCACTTTCTGAAGTATGACATGTTGTAAAGCCAGTTAGTTAATGTTTTCTCTGATTTTTAATCTCAGATCTCACCACTTTAATGCTCTTTAATTTTTATTTTTTTTCTTTTTTTCACATTGCTTGCCTTGGGAGGAAGATGGCAAATCACATGAAACCCCATAACAGTGTCTCCCCTGGTGGCTAAATTTTATCTTTCCTTTAATGTCTTTAAAAGTATTAGAAATTGATCCTGAGCTGGTGAAAACATAGCAGAGCAGAAACAATGCTGATCTATGCTATCAAAGCCTCTTAAACCATGACGACCAGATCACATCTCCCACTGCCTCTAGCATTGGGGGTACCACCAAGGTGTCTGGCCCCTGAGCCATGTAGGTAGCTGGTACCAAGAGGCTTGTGGTTGACACTTCAGTGGTTCAGACTTCAGTCTCATGCTCTGCATTAGATATTGTGCTGGGGATGTGTTGTGTCAAGTCATTTCTGCTGTGTGAGACTTCGATGGAGATTTCAGTCCTGGAGAACAGGAGGATTGCAAAGTTGGAATCTTTGCTGGACCAAATGGGATCAGCTCAAGGATCATTCAGGCTCCCCAGTTTGGCCATGGTTTCATCCCGCCCAAGTCAGAGCAAGCCAGGCAGTGTAAACCTGGACAATTATGTAGTGAATTAGACCTCCAAAACTCTCAGTTGGCTTATACTATATAAAGAGAAAAAACTCTGAATAAGGAATTCCCTAAAAAAAGTTCTACCTGGAGGGTTTACTGGGGATATCACTGTAACCTGAAGCTTGGCATTTTTATCTAGTACCTGCATAACTGAACCCCAAAAGTCCTGTTTGGACCCTGTAGCTGACAAAACGCAGAGATGCAGAGAGGATCTGTGCTGTTTTTGACATCTGACGCCCTCTGAAGCCGTTCCAGCAGGCTGAAGGAGTCATGGAGGCAGATCTGTATCTCCTTCTTCAGGCAGTCCCATGGGATGGCTCTCCAGTAAGATGGCAAAAGATCAGTATCTGCGTACTTCAGAGAGACAAATTGTTAGCCTCGGCATGAGCAACAATAGAGGCTTTGAGGATATCAGTGACCAACTGCACTGAAGCATTCCTTACTGCACACTTACCTTCATTATATCCCTGCTAATCACCCTCCTGCCTTTCAGCAGTGAAATGTTATCGCCCTTCAGCAAGGCATCAGACTAGAGCTGCAGAGGGATAGCTAACACCGACCTGCCCTTCTCATCAACATGAAAGGCAAAAGAGTAACAGCCTGTTCAGGTCTGCATTGCACTGCTGGGAAAGGATGGGAGGTAGGCATTTCAGCTTTGTGAAGTAAGGCTGTGTGGACAGGTCAGACTAGACAAAACCTCTTCAAGAGCAGGCATAGGGACGGTCAGATGTGCTTCCTGTCTTTGTCTCTTGTCTTTGTTATTTATTGTGCTTGCTATAACTTTGAAAAAGCACAAACAGGTTCTGTCCTGCAGTTTTGTGGCTTTGCAAAATGCTCCATCAAAGCCGACTCTTAATGGGAAATTGGGCTTTTGGATTCTGGTTTTGTGGCTTCCTGGGGGAGGGAGAAGGAGAGAAGATGGGGAAAGTATTTTAACCTAACTGTAAAAGAGATACAAAATGGGAATATTTTGGTAAAGATGTACAGTTGCTGTGCCTCATGGGATTTATTTTTCCTTGCTTCTGCTTTCTTATTGTCAAAGAAGGCACTCAGAAATAGTATCTCTGTGAGAGTAATTGGGGAAAAGAGCTTAACTCAGTTTTAGAAGCAGCTAAATAAATTCTGGAGCAAGGTGGTTTGGTAGGCACTATGTTTGTGTGACTCTTTCACGGACACCCCCTTGTCGTGGGGAAAGAGCTTGCGTGCCCTTGTGAGGTTGTGAGCTATGCTGATGGTG
>JANHGB010025034.1:0-17584 GCA_026283785.1 Coracopsis vasa | reverse complement strand
TCCCTGCCCATGGCAGGGGATTGGAACTGGATGATCTTAAGGTCCTTTCCAACCCAAACCATTCTATGATTCTATGATTAAAAATGATTACTTTTTAAAAAGCCTGCCTTCTTCATTTCTGATTGCTTTGGGAATAGCAAATTCTCCAGGAAGTTATCTGGGGAGAAATGTAACAATCTTTTATTTTGGAACAATAAATAAATTGATGGCATTTGTCAAACTGACTAAAATAATGGTTTGTATTTTCTCTTCTACAGGAATCTTTTGTCTTTGAAAGCAACTGTCTCTTCCAAGTGGATGAATTTGGCTTTTTTCTGAGCTGGAAAAGTGAAGGAAAGGTATAGTACAATTATGTCGGGAATACGTAGTAGATATTATTGCACTTGGGTTATATTCTGACTGTTTTTTATATATCTAAGCCACTGTGTTAATGCACTTACAAAACTAGCCTTAGTGCTATTCTTTAAAAATTGACAGAAGTAAAGTGTTTAAGAGGGAATTACCACATAAAAAATGGAAATGCAGTGTTTAGTGTTAATTAACAGTGTTTGCAAATCAGACTCATTGTTTGGTTTGCTGCAATTCCTAATGGAGCCCTGTGTCAACAGACCTTTGAACTTGTACCTTATTTTCCCATTTCAGGAAGGACAGGTATTAGAATGCTCCCTGATCAACAGTGTTCGTTTTGGAGCTGTACCAAAGGTACTCTATAGTTTATACTTTTCATTTAAACCAAGAATATTTAAGCTGAAGGTGAAATGCAGGATGAACTTCATTCATTTAAAAAATACCAGCAATACAGCTTTTATTTTGCAATCACAGTCTTAAAATGTTAAGTTTTAAAGTCAAGTGATTTGGTGTGATTGCACCAAAGTGCAAAGGGGGAAGGTTCAGTCATCTGGTCTTTCTGATGTAGTACAGTGCTCAGCTGAAAGCTGAGCAGCAGACATTTAAGAGCAGATATCATGGGTTTCTAATTAATTTGTAACTGTGTATTGGATACTTGTTTTAGGGATCTGGAAAAAAAAAGGTTTCATATTCCAGATTTGTTCCTATCTGTTTAAAATTTGTTGTATCTTGCTTCATTGACATAAACCATTCCATGTTCCTCCACTTCCAGTCTTTGGAGTGATTAATTTTTCTTTTTTGTGGTAAAAATCCATGTAATTTCTAACTTAACTTTCTATTTACTTCTGGGTTCTCACAATCATATTCCTTATTGTTAGAATATATTGGTTTTCAGGTTTATACACAGCAATTCTAAGTGAAAGCACTCATTTAAGATGATTGGCTGAAGTTTAAAGGTGCTAATGTATATGGAGATGGAAATGCATCTTTACCATAGCACATTGCATAACAAAAGTATTGCATAAGTAACAAATTATTTATTCTGTTGAACAGGATCCCAAGATACTAACTGCACTTGAGGCTGTTGGAAAATCAGAAAATGAGTTGGAAGGACGGATAGTGTGTGTTTGCAGTGGCACAGATCTGGTGAACATCAGCTTCACTTTCCTGGTAGCGGAAAACACAGAAATAGCCAAGGTATTTCACAATTAAGCAGTGTGTGGGAGTTAATGAACAATAGAAGAGCTCCTCAGCAGTACTCAATTGTTTTTCCTGAGTAAATCAGCCTGCTTGGCTGACTGATATACCTGGTTTAGTGTCTGCTGTCACACTCTACAAAGGACAGCAAATACCGATTTCTGTAACATGTCTGTGTGCCATGGTGAAAGGCAACAGTGACTTTATCAGCGTCTGTACGCATGGTGATTTGTCAAAAGTAGACACTGAGACCATTAAATATAGGGGACAGCATTCCCTCAGCTGTTCAGTGTCTTTGTGTGGGGCTTGTACAGCGGGCTGTGTGATGGTTCAGCAGTGGATCTGTAACGCGCAGGGATGCTGAAGGGAAGTGCAATTGCTTTCATTTTCCTGGTGGGTGGAGTTCAGCCCTCCCAATTCTGTTCAGCGATAACCTAATTGTACCATGTAGTTCATATTCTTTGAAAAGACAAAAGCAGGAAAGAAAATTCTCTACAGTTAAGGGGATTCCAGTGTACCCAGGTTCTTTTCTGTTTCCCATAGACATGGAACAGTCTTAAGAAAACAATGGTGCTTTTTCACACGTCATCTTTCCCGAGAGCTTAAGACTGCAGTTCACAGCGCAAGTTCTGTGGCTCCACCAAGGCCTGGTACTTGATCTCTCTGCTGTAAACTGCTCTGAGAAATTCGATCCAAAGTACTGATAGTATACTACGAGCTTAGATCCAGAGAATCAAGAGAGGTTTTACCTGTTAGACAAACTTTGAATAGTGATCAGGAGCACACACCTTCTAAATCCCTCCTTTAAAATGGAATAGATGTCTGCTGAGCGCAGCATCACTAAATCCCTTGACAGAACTGGTTGATTTTTCATTGCTATTTCATTTCATATCTCTTTAAACACTGGCAGTACTGAGAAAACACAGTGATAGGATAAATACTTGTATAACTTATATGGGTACACTAAATTGATTTTACTCTGTGTATTTTCATCAGGCTTGCAGGGAAGTGATGTGCAACAGTTATGTTTTGAAAACATTTAAGAAGCAAAGAAAAGGAGGTGCTGGCAGTATTCACTTTTATACTTAACCTAACAGTGGCTCTAATTTATTCTGAAAACTGAAAGTTGGAGTTAAGTTTCTTAGGCACCTTAGATCTCAATAAACTGTTCTAGAATAATGGGTTTGTGAGGGGCATGTTGGCCACTTACATAGACTGTGATAATGCAGCTACTAACTGCAGTTTATAATAGGCTTGATTTAATCCATGTTCAAAAGTAAGTCCCCCTTGTGAAATGACAGAAGCAAGACTTTGGAGAAAAAGAGGCAATGGTTGTAGGTTAAGCAGACAGAAATGTGTAAGGGATGGATCTGTAGTGGTTTCTGCTGTTTCCCCCCCTGTTGCCATGAAGTCGAGCATTACTTGTCCCTTCCTCAGATAAGGATCAGAATTGGTTGGCACCTGATTCAGACACTTTAAACCAAGGACATTTGGTGACAGATCCAAATACAAAAGTCCAGAACCTTTCTGCCTAGAAAAAAAAGATAAAATATTATTCTGCTTCTGTAGATAATGATTACAATTGGAATGGAAGCAATTGTTACTCGCTGACAGCTGGGTTGTAATGGAACTGAGTAACCGTGGCAAAAGAAGAAAATGAATGCAAGTTCCTGCTTCAGGCTATCAGTGGGAAGCAGATTCTGCCAGGTCCAATAGGACAGGGTGGCACAGAGTGAGGGTATTCTCCCGGGGGTAAGCATGCTGTGGGCAGTAGTGAACCCTCCCCTCCAGGCAGGGCTCCTCACAGGATCTCTGTTGTGATCTGCATCATCTCTGCGTAGGGGCAGCCCCTTGTTCCTCTGCCTCTTGTGGTGATGTGCTCAGCAGGGTTGGCCAAGTCATTGCTGAGCTCCAAGTGTAGCTATTCCAACAACAAGAGTGTGTTTATTATCTTTCCAGTTGTCTCCGAGCTCCAACTCTGGTATTTACATTCTATCTACTTAAATTCTATTGCTGTTTTCAGCTGAGAAATTTGTTTTCATTTCCACTCTTAAAACAACCACAAAATAGGGTGTACTCTGTCTCTGATTGCAAGCAGCTGTCATGGTCCACTCCTAACGTAATTCCACTGTGGTAGTAAAGACTGACTGTAAAAGGAGGAATTTAAAACCTAATGTTTGGAATCCTGATTAAATAAATTATATAAGTTACTGTGAGCTAAAATCAGAACATACACAAACACAGAGGTGTGAGAGTGTATGTGTATCTTTTTTACTTCTCAGGTGGACTTTCTGTGCCCCTAGTAATCTGATAATCTACTTTCCTGAATCTAGGACATTTGAAAAGGCCAGTTGAGTATTTGGGAGGGAATTTCCTTAGTGCAGTGCTGATGGCAGGCTGCCTATCTGAAGTTGGCCTAAGTCCAATAAAGCTGTTGTAGTTCAGCAACCCAAAATCTGGACTTCTTGTCTTTCTCATCCACTTTGGCAATGCATTAAGGAGTTGAACTTAAAAGATTAACCTAAGTCTAGTCAGCTCTTCTTAAATTCTTTAATATTGCTGCACATCAGGGATAAATTTGTTGAGACAGTTGTTCTCTCCCAGATCCAGCTGTTCTATTGGGAAGGCCCATCTCTCCAGCTGATAGCTTTTGCATTTCAGCCAGAAAGTACAGTCTGCACTGACCTGCTGGCAGAGGACTTTATGTGAACACTCCTAATTCATTTCAAGGAAAAGCGATAGCGTTAAGCTTATGTTGCCTATTTAGGGGCAGAGCTCACACTGGTGTTGGAGATAACCTGTCTCTAGAAAGTACTTGCGCACACAATTCCTCTGGTGGTAGGTAGGGATGGGAGCAGCCACAGGGGAGACAGGGTGGGAAGGAGAATAGTATGACCTTTCACACTGGCATAGCTGAATTTGACAGAAAATAGGTATTTTCTACAAGTGCTTCACTGAGACAGTGAATCACATGTTGATGGCTAACCTGAGAAGCACCCGCATGAGTGGCATGTGCTGAAATGCTTTATACTCATACGCTGACAAACAATATAAAGGTAAAATGCAGCTTTATTGTACGGCATCGAAGGTGACTGCAGTTGAAAGCATGTCTCAGCTTCTCACCTGGAATAGTATTTCTCAGTTTTAAATATGTTTCAATTTGTCTGAAACGGTTACATGGACCACTCTGGGTTTGGTACCATGAAGCACTCCAGGCTGATGGTTTTTGTTGCTGTTTCTGTTATACGTCTCTTTGTCTTACAGAAAAAGTTGTTTCAGTTGACTCTGCTGTTTTTCCATGAAACAAAGTATTTGCCCAAATGATATTGCTAGGAGAGCAACTGGAAGGTAGCAGAAGATTCCCATGGGAATATCCCACAGTCACATTGCAGAAAAGTTCTATTTTCCCATAGCTTTGTTTTGGTGTTTCAAAACAAAACTTTCCAAGAAACCTGCAGAACATACTTGAACAGAACTCTGTAAGTCTACTGCTGTTCTGTGTGTCCAATTATGCTATTATATGGCTCATAGCCATATATATCTCATATATCTCATAGCCTATCTGATAAGCATTTCTAAACTATGGCTGCCTTAAATGTATGACCACTGCTTACATATTCAGGTAGCCCTGTGCCAAGTATGTAATACCATGTTCTCTAGAGAAATCTTCATATTCCAGCCAGCCTGCAGTTAAGTGTCTGTGATTTCAATGTACTTTTCAACTCTTTTGAGTTCTTTCTTGGCTATGCCACTGTGGAATTACCAGTAGATTGAAAACTTGGGCCCTGGCTCTCCATAGCCAGGAGGTTGATTTCACTGTAAGGCTCCACTGTGTTTGTCTTGGTTTGTATACAAGGGCAGCCAAAGTGAGTTTTCCAGCCACTTCCAGAGTAGACCCCTCCAGTGCCAGAAAAGTCATTCTGGAGGGGAAGGCTTTGCTGAAGGGTGATAGCCTGGACACACCAAGGCAACTCCCAGTACAGCGTATTGTGTGAGCCCGAGCTTTCCTGATGAAATACTTGAAAGTCAAATGAGTCCCTTTTATCTTTGTAATGGAATTCGCACATCAGTGTCATGCAAGTCTGTGCTGCAGCTGGTCAGGTAAGTGATAGGTTTTACACTGTCATCTCTTCTCCTTACTGTTGCTATCTTACGTTAAAAGGTTCGGTAATGTTCATAGCACAAAGTACTGCTGAGACATCTGTGTTGAGAGAAGAGGGACATCTACTGGTCACAGCATCACCGAATGAGGGCAGAGGACTAGGGAATCCTGCCAGGCCGTGTCTGTCCTGGGAAGAGTTGGGAAACATGGCTCTGTTCTCCCTGGGTTTCCTGAACCTTCAAGCTCTCAAGCCTTTGACTCTGACAGCTAGTCCCAGGCACTGAATGCCAAAATCAGAGGGCAGTGTCTCCTTGCCTCCGCAGCTTTCCTGATGCTGAAATTGAGTGCAAGTGTAGAGAGATTGCACTGAAAAAGTGAAAGTCAAATCTCAAGAGGTCTGAATAACACTGACCTCTCCTGTAAATAAGCCATGAATGACCTTGTCTAGAATTTCATGAGCTGTAGGTTACAGTGATTTTTAGCCAGTCATAATTTTTTGCCCTTTTTAACCCTCTTAAATGAAAGGTTGGTGGCTAAGAGAGAGCTGAAAGGTCAAACTTATCTGTGTGCCCTGCCCCGGCTGCCTGTGCTTCATCAATGAACCCTGATTAACACAAGGTCACTAAGTGCCTTGGAAGCATTTGAGTGCCACAGAAAAAGCTGATAGAGTGCTTCTAAGAGCAGTTTTTCTTGCACCTTCTCTTTAAAGAGGTATTAGTGTTAGACCTTGTTAGAGACCTTGATAGAGAAAAACAATACAGCCTGCTTATTCCAACCTCCAGTGTACTTAGATTTCGGCCTCTTGTGTCAGAGTCTGTATTTAAAGTGTATTTGGTTTTGGATTTGTTTCTCTAGGATTGGATAGCAGGGCCCAGATTCCTCTTGGATATGAATCTGGAATAATTCTTGATATACAGAAAGTAATTCAGGAGTTAAATTGATATTAAAGGTACTGAGCCATATTTTGAAAATTGGAAAATATTTAGCACTGGAATCAGTAAGAATCAAATGTATTCTGTATTTCTATCAAAACTATTTTGTAACTCTACTTTCTGTAAGATCCAAGTGTTTCCTATCTACCTCGTTTCTGAATTTCACCTGGTAGGGTTTTCCTATTTTCCTTCTTTGGAGAGGCAGTGATTTGGAAATGCTGAGCACAAAAGAAGAGAATTGAGGATCTTTATCCCTGTTTACTTGCACGGGTTTACAGGTTCTTTCAGCTTCATCCGTAAAATAAGAGTGCTGTCAGAGCATACAAGCAAGGCTGCTGCTATGTTCTTTGTATTATGTTAGCTGAGAAAAATCTGAGCTTTTCTCTCACAAGGTTATCAGACAAGTGTACATTCTGGGAATGGTTTGCTCTCAGGAAAGCAATATGTTGTCAGCTTGAAATTTGTCAGAGCACTCAGGTTTTGGACATTTGGTGAATATATGTGCGCTGGGACACAGTGTCTTAAAAGTGATCATAAAGATAGTTGTTATTTGGAGACCACTGTGGCAGAAGAACAGAATTTGAATGTGTTGCACTGAGCCTGTGTATTAACCTATGGATAAAGAAGGTTTTTCATCGTACATCATTTTGCCTCTGTATGGTATGTTCACAATCCAGAGGGATTTACTTTTTTTACCTCAGCTCTTATTCCTAGTTAATTTAGGGCCAGCTGGTAACTGTGGGGACTATCTGATGAAACACTCCAGAAGCTGCTGTAGCCCCTAACTGAAGTACATACAGCCAGATGGTACATTGTAGTGCAGCAGTTTGGTGTGGAACAGATAGACAAATGTATCTCTCCAAGTGCCATGTTTTGCCCAGGGGACATCGTGCCAGTGTGAAGATGATTCATAGATGGACAGAGATGTGATGCTTTTGAGGCTCATCAGTGTTTGGCTGTAGTTCTGTGCTGTTTCAGTGCAAGAGAATGCAATTCCTGATTTGGCATCTCTTTCAGGAAAGGGCATTATCATTGGAAAAAAGATTAGGGAGCCCTCTAGAGTGGGAATCATCAGGAAAACTCTTGCAAAGAAATTACTTGGCAAGTGGCTGGTGCATTGATTTCTGTCTGTACTTGGTTGGTTGATTGGGTTTGGGGTTTTTTTTAGCAGTGTTCCTTTTTGACAACTGTTCTTGATGTACAGAAGTAAGGTCAGCACCGAGTGCTGGGTAACCTTATTTGTAAATGTTAGATTTTGTTATATCTGGTGTAGTTGTAATCTGTTGCCTTCAAATCAGAATGGATCTGTGTGTGTTTATTTCTGTATTGAAACAGTGACATTGCCAGTACTGCTCCAAAGGTGTTTCTTAGCAGGAAAAAAAAATGGGGTTTTGAAAGACTGAAGGTTATTCATAACATTCATTTTGCATAATGTCATTTTGCCAGGGTTTTTTGTTTGCAGTGCATATCCTATTTTACTGCATGGGTCAGCAATTGAAAGGTTGAGGAGCTTTTAAGGGTCTACAAACTAATCCAGATCATGGCAGGATGAATTTTTGTATAGATGTGAGGGTGTTAATGCAGCAGTAATGTTACATTTTACTGTTTAAAAAGCAAACCCAAACCCACAAATAAACCACAAAACCCCAAGTGTGGGTAGTTGAACTTTGGCAGTTCTAGGAGGTTAAAATGTGTGTAAGATTTGTTCAGGCATTTATCCTGAAATTATCCCTGTATCATCTTAGGTGAGGGAACATTTGTGGGAACAGATAAGTGTCCCCTATGTCTGTCAATGGCTTCCAGCTATGTCGGTTCCAATAAATATTACCTCTCCCCGTGAACCATGCTTTCTTTATATTCCTAGGGACATCCATACCATGACTGCTAAATCATCTTCTCTTTTCCCAACTGCATGAATAAATGGGAAGGCAGACTGTTACTGTTGGGTTCTTTTCAAGCTCAAAACCACACCTAAGAAAACCTCAAATGATAGCTTTCCTCAAGTGTCAGACTTCTATTTTCAAATGATTCTCAGATACACACTTACTCTATTTCCATGCATATTTTATGCAGTACTCCTTAAAAAGGTTATTTGAAAAGAGATATTTAATTATTCATAAATGTCTTAATAAATAGTTGCTTTTCCTAAAGCAAACCAGATTTATAAGGTACATTTGTGAGGGAATCTGTTTAGTAGTTTCTTGTTTAAAAAGAAGTTTACGCTTCTAATGTATCATGTAAGTCCAGGGGTCTGCTTAAGTGTGTTTATCTCCTGAATTTACACCTTAGACCTTGCTTTAGCTCATAGGGATTTACAGCCTGCAGTTTACAGTGTGCCATTTCCCAAAGATGTTAGTATTCCTCCTATATAAATGATGAATTTTTCCATCTGTTTTGCAGATGTACAGCACTCATTCATGAAAAGAAAAATACACTCATCTGCATCTATTTATAAGTGCCAAATTCTGGATCCTGCCCAAGTCAGTTCAAGCTGCATGCACAGAATTTGGCTGGAAGCAAGAAGCTTCTTTATTCATAAGGTTAATGTTAAGCAGTGGACCAAATCCCATCTCAGTTCCACCAGTGTAAATTATCTGTTGACTAATCCTAGAATCACAATAGCATAATTGAGATCACACTTGGCTTGTAGTGCTGTCATTATTTTTCTCCTCTTATAGCTTTATCCTGCCAGGATTCTCATTGAGTGTTCATATTAAGGCCTAATCCTTATGCTTCTTCTATACACTACTGCAAAGTCTAGGTCGAGCTATAGTAGAAAAATAGATCCATAAAAAGGAATTAAGGTAAGTAAGTGATGTAATGCTGCTGTTGACTGATTCATCCCAATGGTTACTGGAATGTTTTGCTTTTTAAGGATGAAAGCAAGAAAGCAAAAAGACTTGAATATGTAACAGGGTGTTAGATGAGGTCAGCACCCCAGAACAATTGTTTTGTTTCCCTGTGGTTTGCTCTGGCTTATTGATATTTAGTTTCATTCCTTTTCTAATGTGGACCAGTTAAACGTGTCATCACATATTGTGTAATGTTGCTTAGGAGTAGCTGATATTGTCAGCAACAACTGAAAGGCAGGCATATGTTTATACAGGCTATAAGCAGAAGGCTTAATAAATCAATCAGTGGACTGCTCGCCTCTGCTGACAATAAACTGGTTTAATAGCAGCACTGATGCTACATGTAGCATTTGAGAGAATGAAAAGCACAATCGCTTTGTTTAGTGAAGGATGAAATAGTAATGGGTAAAATGTGGCTGGACTTTTCCATGGTGTTATAGGCTGTGAAGTGGGCAGTTTTTTCCTCCACTCAGGCTATTAACATTATCCATAGCTGCAAGGAAGAAGAGCCTTCTCCCCAGATAAACTTAACTCCTTTTCCCCTCTTCAGTTTTCCTAATTTAGTGTTTCTGCATTTTCATGTTTTTCAGCAATGGGTAGAAGGGCTTGGATCCATCATACATAACTTTAGAGCTAACAATGTCAGCCCAATGACATGTCTCAAGAAACAGTAAGTTACTTTCTTTCCTACCCTTTCTCCTTTACTTTTATGTCCTTATATTCTCCTTTTTCAAACTTAAACAAAAAAATTACATTGTTTTTCATAGTCCAGCATTTGCAATCACAAAACAATGTGGTAAAGAAAAAGATGTTAAATTAGTTTAATTTATCTTTCATTATGACCAGAAGAGATCTCAAGTCTATATCTGGCACCTGTCCATGAGAAGATATAAGATAATTTATGACAGTTCATTTGATTAATGGATATTATATGCTTTTATTATAATCTGGTTTGTTCTTTCATTGATGCATATGCAAAGAAAACCCCATGAGTCTTTCTTGTCTTCTCATTTGTGCTGATGGACATACTGATTCTTTCGGGCTGCTTTTTGCTTTTGCAGAACTGCCTTGAGCACTAAAGGGTTACAGAAAAATGTTTTTATTGCAGAACAATTACTTGTTTATACTTATTTCCATCCCTGACGGTGTTCAAGGCCAGTTTGGACAGAGCCTTGGGTGACATGGTCCAGGGTGAGGTGTCCCTGCCCATGGCAGGGGGATTGGAACGGGATGATCTTAAGGTCCTTTCCAACCCAAACCATTCTACGATTCTATGACTCTATTTCCCAGACATGACAATAATCTGAAGCTAAATAGAAGTACCTAGATCCCAACTTTAATAAATATCTGAGAAACATTTCATTCTTTGTTTCAGCTGGATGAAGCTGGCCTTTCTAACAAACACAAATGGGAAAATTCCAGTTCGGAGGTAAGCACAATTGGGAGCTCCAGTTTGTATCAGGTACTGGTTGTATAATCTTAATAAATCTTAATAAAATTCTGTGTCTTAATAATGAAATATAATATTAATTCTATTGCTAGTACCTATGTAAAAATAAGTACAGAACTAGACATACTTAGCTGAGTTCTGTATCTCCTGGGTAAATTGGGTCGGATTTCTTATCAGCCTGGTAATTTCTTAGTCCATTGTAATGAAATATGACTGCTTATAATTGTTTCCAAAGTCACTTAGAGCATCAGTTTTCTCAGCTTAGAACTCTTGAAACTCCAGGATGGGTTACTTAGCAAAAGAACCAAAAAAGCTTGCAGGCCAGTTAAAGAGAGAACAAAAAGGTACATTTTAAAATGTAGTTCCTTGTGAAGGAGGCAGATACAGCTCTGCCAAAAATACTTCTGCTTTTATAGGAACCCCCAGGATAGTATTTGGTTTTCTCCACATGTTAAATGAATTGTTGGGTTAGGCGTTGTCAGTACCAGGAAAGCTTGAACAGTGTATTTCCAAACAGCCATTATCTCTTACAAGTTACTGATTTTCAGTCCTCTCTGGCTAGGCAGTAATTCTACCCCCTCCTGCTCTAGAAATTATTCTTGCTGATATATTGAGCTTCTTTCCCCTTCATGCGCTATGTGAAAGCCACACTTTGGGGGCATGCTGCTTTTCATAAATTAAAACTCACAGAAGGGAGCAAGAAGGAGGCTTTGTAAGATAAGCCTCAGAACATGGGGGGTTTTCCCATGAGAGAGGATTTTGCTCCTGTAGAATCTGCAGAAAGACAAAGGGCCGGCCATGCTGCCTTCCAGGATCCTTCAGTTTCATGACTGAAGTGGCACCATGACAGTGTTAAGGCTGCTTCAGTGTATTAATCTTTCAGCTTTCACATAGCCAAGCCCCTGCTTATTTCTCAAACTAATCTGCCATGAGGCATCTTCTGTGCAGAAGTCCCGTGAGGAATGTCAGCTGAAGGGTAACGATGAGGGAACAATACTACACAGGCAAATTCATTTTCAAGACTTTAGAGCTTTAGGCTGGCATTTGAACATAGAGTTTTGTTCCTCAGTATGAATTTATAGTGCTCTAGCTCATCTGAAACTGTTACTGCATCGAAATACTTTGTCTCGTGTTTAGCAAGCCATAAATTCTCTCTGTCGTAGTACAGCACACTGGCTTGTGTATGCAGACAAGCCTAAAGACAGTCCAGTCCACTGCTCCCAGTGTATTAAATCTTTAAACTCACATTTGCACTATTTCCAGCTTAATTTATTGCAAAAGTAGTTTGCTTATAAATTTGGAAGGGATCTACAATTCTATGCTGTGCAAAGGGCAGCTGAATCTTCTTTACATCTGGATGATCCAGGGAATGCGCTATGTCAGTGTGGGTGAAATGTGGCTACTTTGGGGGGCTCATCTGGGAAGCAGGTAAATCAGAGTTCTGATGGAGGATGTGAAGATCATGAGATTGGCCTGATCCAGCAACAGCTAGTTACCATGAAATGGGACACAGGTACCCAGGGGTCTCAGCACTGGGCAGCCTGGGATGTGGGAGGCTTCATTGCTTCCCTCCTCCTCACACAAATACTTAGTGCAGAGAAAGAGTGGGGGAGATAAAAAACAGAACAGAGGGAGGTAGATGCATAAGGGGATGGATATGTGTGTGAGCAAGGCAAGCCAGGAAGCACTGGGAAGCGTGGGCAGAATGGCTTTGCAAGGGACACCAAGTTTCACATTGTTTACCCGAGCCTCTCCTCAGTAACTCTGTCCACTGGTTTAAACCACTGATGTTATATTTCAACTGATCTCCAGATTTCTATGGGCAGCCCTTCTATATCACTGCTTTTAAATACAGTGTTATCTAGTCAGTCCTGCTTTGTCAAACCTCCATCTCCTCTGGCTGCTTAGGGACTCCTGTAGCAATTGTAGCTCTGGGAATACAGACAGGAAGGTTATTCTCTCAGAAACAGAATGCCAGCAGATCTGTTAAGCTGCAGGAATGTGTATCAAAGCATTTCTTTTCAGGTTTAAGACAGTTTTTTTGCAGCCATAGGGAATGATGAACATTGAGAAGGTGAAAATCCTTAGGCTCTCAGTGGTAAATGGCATCAATATTCCAGACTCCTCGTTAGTACAGCTGGGGGTTGCAGAGTCGTGAAGATTCTTCTCAACTACTTTTGGTTTTTAACGTACTCTTGGGCACAATCTATTATAATCAGCCTGCTCTGTTTGGGAAGGAAGAAATTGTGGCAGTTAGTAGTGCAAAAGCCTTATGAGAGCACCAGTTTTGTCTTCTCGGCTTTAATAAATTTTAGCCGTCTAGAACTACATCTACAGATCTTACCAGGACAGGGCATTCAGTAAGATATTGTGTATTTTCAGATGTTAACACTACTGTAAATTGTAACTTAAAAGGCCAAAGTTTGTTAAAAAGAATTCTACTTTGTTTCTGCAGTTCTGTGTTTGCAGAAAATGGGTTTTCTACATATCCAAGAGGCACCTGTTCAGCTAAAGCCTGTTTAGAAATTCTGCTCAATCTGTGCCTATTCCTTTATAACTACATTTAAGAGGATTTAAGCTAATTTAGCATCTATGAAAATATATATATAAAAAAGAAAAAGCTAAACTCTGATAAATGAGGCTTAAATCTGTTTTACAGTGGTTGAGTAAAGTTAATTTGAAATGACACTTTTTTTAGTAAATATATTCTGTATTGATTACTCCAGAGTGCCAGGAAGGAGTCTGTGTCAATACTTGGACAGTGGTTGGAAATGATACTCTTAGGTAATTTCTTGTACAGAGTAGGCAGCGGTACTTTCAGTTCTAGCCAAACTGCTAAATTCAGTGGAACGATGATAAAAGGTGGCGTGATTTTTGAAGTAATGGTTCAGTGTGAAGGTCTGAAGTAACCAAGTCATTGAACCCCTCAACAAGCATGGCAGGTTCATACCCCTCAGTCCCTGATTTGGGAAGTGCTTTAAATATTTCTAAGGACATTGACATATTGCCATAAAAAGCCCCAAACCTCTGCAGAACATTAGTGAACACCTGCAGGTATCTGTCAACCAGTAACTTGCCTGCATCTGAAGTAGCCTAATTTTCTTCCAAGGCACACAACAAGGTGAATATAAATCTGCTAGGATGAAGTCTCTTCTGATAGAGGGAAAATGAGTTTTATTTACAATATCCTTAGGAAAATGAAAGTGGCATGCTGTATTTTTACAATCTTTTTTGATTCATGCAATCTTTTCTATGCTGCTGCTCTCATTACAAGTTACTGCTATGTTTGCTGTCATCTTTGGAGAAATAAAAACCAGTTTGGCATCAAAAATAGGTTCCTTGCAGCTGTGGAATCTTGGCTTTCAGTTTCTGACAAATTGCTTACACCAATATGACACATTTTACATGGCATTTATTATTGGGGTACAATTCATTAGAACAGACATAATTTTTTACAGGGCTGGAGATTGGTTGTAAATTGTAGAAAAACATTAGTGTGTGTTTAGAATGAGTAGAAAAAGAGATGGCTGAGATTTTTATAGGAAACTAGTGCCTGAAGTGAAACTCAGTTTGTATTTTAATGAAAACATAGAATCATAGAATAGTTAGGGTTGGAAAAGACCTTAAGATCATCCAGTTCCAACCCCCCTGCCATGGGCAGGGACACCTCACGCTAAACCATGGCACCCAAGGCTCTGTCCAACCTGGCCTTGAACACTGCCAGGGCTGGAGCATTCACAACTTCCCTGGGCAACCCATTCCAGTGCCTCAGCACCCTCACAGTAAAGAACTTCTTCCTTAGATTCAATCTAAACTTCCCCTGTTTAAGTTCAAATCCATTACCCCTTACAGTATATTATAACTAGAAATACAGAAAAACTGCTGCCATTAGGGATCCAAAGGGACAAGGAGCACCTTTAGAATCAACTTTGACAAGGAGAAATGGATTCCATAGATCTTTTCAATGTGATATACACGAAAGTCTATTACTTAAGTGGCCACTTCTTTCCAATATTACTTCTGCTCTCTGCTCTCACTGTTAGAAATGATGCAGAGCTTTGCTTAAACAGTGTTTCCTGACTGTAAAAAAGATGAATATTAACACAGTGGTCTCTAAATTACAATAAAATCAATTTGGTATGAGCCAATTTCAGCTCATTATACTTAAAATCAATCACAAATGGGGTTAACGTTTAAACCACAACAGACAGACATTAACTCTATAGCATGGACTTCCCCTTTTCTTCCAATTAAACCTTCAATATCAACCTCAAATATGAGTATTATACCTCAGTCCTCATTGTAACAACAATTGGGGCATGGGGGAATGAAGTGAAATCAGTTTCAGTTGTGTTGTCCACACACAAGAGGTATCAAATCATACAGGGAATGTACAGCTCTGCTGAATGTTTCTTTACCTCAATGGCTGCATTTCTCCTCCTCAGTAATTCCTAATGCTTTATACACTGATAAAATTAAATCTTACTATTTTATCTATCTATCTATCTATCTATCTATCTATCTATCTAGCTTCCAAAAAGTTATAGCTGAAACCAGTCACCTTCCTCTGGTCTGGTATTGGAAGCACAGACTACTCTAAATACAGAGAAATCAGTGCATCCTCTGAACTTGTTCATCTGGGCTTACTTAGGTAAGGGATTAATTCTTAATAGCAGTTTATATTTCATAAACCTTTTGTATTTAAATATTTATATCAAACATATTTATATGCAATAATTAAATAGGTTATTTAGAAGCCAAAGGAATAGTAAAATATTTAATCATAATGCATATAAGTATATTATGATCTAAATATATAGAATATGAATACTAAATAAGTCTTAAATCTATTTTAAATATGGAAATACATTCAATAGTAAATGCTGACCTGTGTAAACATCTCTGCCTCTGCACAGAAACCTGTTAGAAGTGAAGTCTGAGAAAGCACAGCCCTCACCCAACTCCTGATTTCCACTTGGGCAGTGATTTCCATTCACTTTCCAAGCCCTGAGCACTTGCAGAGCTGAGGAGACACGTCTGGGCACAAGCAAGACTGATGTCCTTTTGTAAGTATAGCTTACATAGCTTCTATCACATAGCCTGCTACAAACTGCTCAGAAATACAAGGTATTATTCTGTATGTGATAGTGAAAATCATCCTTCTTGTCCCAATTTATCCATTAAACTTCTACACCCAAATAACAAGGGGTGAAACACCAAAAACTTTCCACTGAACGTGCTGAGATGTTGTTTTTCTGCAGCTTCAGTGAGAAACCCCCATTTATTCATGTGATAAGCTGTCACACACATCAGATCTGGCTCCAGTTTGTACTTGCGTGCTCAAAGAGGATGAAAGCATCACTTAATGTCCAGGGGAAACTAGAGTCACAGGCAATGTGGATAAAACAACAGGAAAAGGACCTCAAAAGTTTAGTGTCAGCTTCTTGTTGCCATTATCCCCCTCACCATGGACAGGCTTTTTGTCATCTGGCTGCTTTTCTCACACGATAACAGGCAGTTCAAGGAAAAAGACTCTTTTCCAAACAGGAAACAGAGAAAAGCTGGCTCATTTCCTTTGGATTTTGCCCTGTTCTTATGGCCAGGGCTTATCTGTGAGGCATGGGGACAGCACGCTTCAACACAAGAGATTCCTGTGGACTTAATACTTGCCTTGTGGGAGGATGCTGGGTGATTAAATTGTCACTGCACTGAATATAGCAGCAGCCCCCCTGGAAGACCAGCGTGTGCTGAGTGGTTTGTCTTGTGAGGCTAAAGGGAGTACAAGAGACTCCTTTCTGTTCTCCACCTTGCTGCAGTGGCCCAGTCTGATTTCTCAATTCATTTATTGAAAGTATTAGATTTAAATGGGAATTAATCAAGGATTTCTTGATATAACCCTATGGACATGATGACCCGAGAGCTGCTGGCATCCCCCCCCCCAGTCAGCACAGTCATTGCTTTGCTGCCATTCCCATGGGAATTCCAATACTCCAGGCACAACGGGAGCAGCCCCAGGGCCACGGGCACCAGCGGTGGCACTGGGGGCCAGAGCCCTCAGTGGCCCTGCCTTGGAGCTGCTGCTCTCCAAAGGTCCCTTCCATCCCTAATGACTCCGGATGCTGTGATTCCCATGGGACTCACGCTCGGGGCCGCCGCCGTTCCTGCGCTGGCTCCTGGACCATCCCACCCAGGCGGGGGTCCCGGCTCGCCAGGTCCGCCAGGTTCTGCAGGAGGGAGATGCCCATGGTCCATAGGGGGGGATGTCCCAGTCAGATCCCTATGGGAACCCCCCCCCCAACCCCATGGTGCTGGTACCTGCAGCAGGGCCGTGGTGCTGCGGTCGCCCTGCAGCAGCCGCCCATAGAGCAGCACCCACTGGCTCACCAGGCGCAGGATCTTGCGGCGCTTGTGGAGGGAGTAGGTGGCCTTATCCTGCTCCGAGCCTTCCATGGGCTCCGCACGGAAACTGGGAGAGGTCAAGGGTGGTGGGGAACAGGCAGGGAATTCCCTTGTGGATAGGAAGGGAGATGGGGATGTGCCCCATTCCCAAGAGCCCGGGGGATTCGGGAGGAGAGGAGCTGCGTGGAGAGCTCAGAGCAGCTTCCAGTGTCCAAAGGGAGCTACAAGGATGCTGCAGAGGGACCTGCATCAGGGACTGGAGCGATGGGACAAGGGGTGATGGGTTCAGACTGGAACAGGGGAA
>JANHGB010025033.1:18269-32195 GCA_026283785.1 Coracopsis vasa | reverse complement strand
TCTCTCTCTTTTTTTTTTTTTTTTTTTTTTGGCAAAAATTTTCAAAGATTGTGTGTACCTCATTTTTTCATTCAGTACTAAGACTCTCCAAATCCAGGTTTTCTGTCCCATTGTACCTCAGGTTTAGAGCCCTGACTCACATCACAGAGGAAACTATCTCAGTTTACCCTGAGCATTTAAGAAAATCAGGGTCTAGCCTCCACAGGGGTTTCCTGTTATGTCCTTGGTGGAGGACAACTGATGGAGGCATCTGCACTCAGAGGCACTTTCCTGGCAGACTTTGTTTCCCATCTGCCTTGCTGTGCTCTCAGCTTCCTTCATGACTGATGCAGCCTCCTCCAGATGGTGGTTCACTTCATTCAAAACTAAAGGTTCAAGCCCTCTGGAGAGGCCTGTTTCCCTCCACTGACTGAAAGTTGCTTTGAATGAAATGGTCAGATTAGATGTGTATCATCTTTTAGGTGCCTAACAGAAGGAGACCTGCATCTTGGCACATGGATTTCTACAGAGAGTTGACAAAATGGAGCCAATATTCAGAAGAAGCAAGAAAACTCTACTGGACATTGGAGACCTGGAAAAATATGTTAAAAGAGTTAAAGTTACCCGTTTGATTTATATAGGAAAAAGCAGATTTAGTGGCAACTCAGTTACAGTCAATAAAAAGGTTAAAATGCTAAGGAGCTTTTAAAATCTAATGGAGAAAGACATAACAAGAAGCGGTGGCTGGAAACTGAAGCCAGACAGCAGTCTCATAAACTGTAACTCCAATAAAGCACTGTGCCACTAAGGGAACATTAAGTTTAATGTTCATCCTGACTCAAAGCAGATCATTGTTGGGAGTTGACAGCTATGCCACTGACGGCAACAAACATTTAAGCACTGGGACTATCTGAATGTTGTGGTCAGACTCAAAAGGTGCTCAACCAGCCAATGCATAGTTTGAGCCACAACAGTCCAAACTAGGGATTCAGTTACGTATTAATAAGTGCCTGGTGTCATCTGAGGAGTTCTGGAAAGTCTGAGAGATCCACACAGCACTGGCCAGACATGACACAAGAACTACAGAAAACCCTCTTGGAGCAGGAGATAGAAACTAGGGAAGATATATTAGTGAGTCTGCAAGGGTGCTAGACTACGATGAAGAGGTGGCTGAAACTAGTCCCATTTGTCTAGAATCCTTTTACAGCAAGTGGAGAGCTATAAGTAGGCTGTCCAAAAATGGGGGTCTGAAGTAAATCTGATGGACATAAAATTATCTATTTGTGTTCCTATATTTCAAAAGGAGAGCAGGGAAATTGCCTCACATGTTGATACCTAACTGTAGGTATCTAACACTAAGTGAGATAAATCCAACACTCAGGGACTAAATGAAACACACTGCTGCCATAGCAATGTTTTTAGGTATCTTCTTGGAGACTAAAATGTGAGATTTTAATTTTTCAACCTGAATTTTGGACAGTAATAAATGACCAAAGGTCAGAAATTTCCTGTTTTCCCTTAGGCCAAGCTCAGCAAAAAAACTAGACTACAGAAGTTGTTCGAATGCTCTCAATAAAAAACTCCACGTACACTTATTGAAATTAGAAATGTTAATTTCTCGCTCAGAAACATCCCAGGCTAACTTGTGAAGTTTGATGAATACATAGATACTGATGTGTGAGCAGACTTCTTGCTACTCCTCAGAAATCTCTTTGCTTGAATATAGATTCCCCCAGTTAAGTAACAATCCCATGTCAAAATGCATGTAGTTGTGCAATGTCAAGCATAAGACTCTGAAAGTTGCTAAGCAATACATGGTGAAACAACTGGGAAAGGAAAAGAAAGAAAGAAATAAACCAACCCATAGTAAGGGAAAGGCCACAAGATCATTTGCTCCAGTGGCCTTTGGTATTGTGTTGCTGCTGTAGCTAAGGCAACATAAACCTTCCTTAACTCTCTGCTTGGCCTCACCTGCTATAATAGACAGTAGTCCCCTTTTAATGACTGTACTTTCTACCACTCCTGTGCAAGAACAATATCATAGTCTAGGGCTGAATCACGAAAGAAAGTGCAAGGAAGTGGCAGTAAAGACGAATGTCACGACCAAGGCTGGTAGAGGAGTGGGACACTGAAGCCAGCCAGATGCAGGCAGGGCAGCAGTACTTTGCCCCTGAGCACATCAGGCGTGTAGCACTGCACCCTGCAGACACAGCCACCAGACAACCTAGTCCTGTGAGTGAGCAGGGGCACACAGAGGTCAATGTTATTTTTAGAGACCTAAAATTAACGTCCTTCTTTCCTGAGTCACTGAGGAAATGTTTGTTTGGGGGTGGTTTCTGCTAGGAGACACAATACCTTTAAAGGTGTGTTTACCTGCTCTACGTGCTGGTTAGGTGTCAGAAGGTAGGCATACTTAAAGAAAAGCCAATAATTGAATCAGGCACAAGCAGATCTTTTAGGACAAGCAGATTATCACATTAAATTGACAAGCGCTAGACCCACAGGCCAAGATGTTCCTATTGACCTCAAAGGAAAATAGGCCGCAGTCTGGCCTATGCCATGGCTTCTCTTTTCTTTCTCTTTTCTTGAAAAGGTGGTGAGGATGGGTTTAGCTGACATCCCAAAGTTCATGTCAGAGGCATGTGGAAGGTGCACGGAAGTCTCTACTAGTAAATTGCAGTGTTAAGTCTTTGACCTGGGCACTGATACTGCACCAGCTGCACTCTTAAACTGCTAAAAGCCCTGGTTCAGGTTTGTTTGATGTTAATTTGTCCTTTTCAAACAACTGCCAGCACCTCAGGGTCACCACAAGCCTAAGACCACCCCCTTCTCTTTTGAAGGTCAGCAGGGCTCAGAGGCTCTGGCTTGGCTCCGGACCCAACCAGATCGTGCCATCTACCCTCAGGAGCAGAAAACGTGCTCTGGCAGTGTTCTGTTTGCTCTTTAGATGGAACTGCGATGTCTGAACAGGAGGAATGAGACTCAAAAGGTTTGTCAGTCACAGTCCTGAGGAAATACATGTGTTTTTAAGGGGTCAGCAAGACCTGTAATTGTGTTAGAAGGTGTTATTTGCAACTCCCTTCTCCCTCATAGGCTTCCTCAAAACTAATTAACTATTTAGAACAATGTTGTCTACACTAGGATTTTAACAGTTCATCATAACTCCTGGAGTGTCTCTAGAAATTGAAGTATTGAAGCCCCCAGTCAGCAAAAGATGCTCTTCTGGCCATGACCTTATGGGGGATGGAGGGACAGGTGACAGAGGTGGCAGGAAAGGGGGTGTTGAGAGCACACCGCATTTCAGTGATGATGATACCTCTGCTACCTCTGGTACTTCACTGATTTTACTTAAGGTGTGGAGCACACCTTGGTCCTGATCCTCAACCACCACCATTTCTTTTGTGCTCAGGGCACTCCCCTAGGGACCTACAGTGTGGACTTAAGGCCTTGGGGCACAGAGCCTGGGTCTACATGTGCTTCTGCATGTGCTCTCATCTGAGATGGCCTCAAGATGAACTCTGCCAGCTCATCACAGAGAGGGTGAAACTGCACTTTGGTTTGGTTGTTGAGTGCTCAGGTGCTTGATAAATCTCATGGGATCCAGGTCTTAACAGAGTCAAGAGGATGAATGTGTAACTCCTGCCTTAGCCCCAGGGCCCGGGAGCCTTCTCAGGTCCTGAAACTAAGGCAGGAGTTACACATCCATCCACTTGACTATCAAGACCAGAGCACCTCTTGGGCCAGCTCACTTTCAGATGCTACAGAAACTCAGAAGCTGAACTGAAAGGCACTGGTGGACTTCAGACACCCCAGGGTGAGGCAGGAGTTGCAGGCTGCAGCTCTGGATCTAAAAAATTCCTCACTTTTGGGAATCTTGGGTTGCATCTGCTCTTCTTAGGGCCAGAGTATTGCAGAGTGTCC
This sequence comes from Coracopsis vasa, assembly GCA_026283785.1. Classification (NCBI taxonomy): domain Eukaryota; kingdom Metazoa; phylum Chordata; class Aves; order Psittaciformes; family Psittacidae; genus Coracopsis; species Coracopsis vasa. The sequence goes on along the minus strand of JANHGB010025033.1, from coordinate 28,295 downwards.
CTCAGCTAATGCCACAGCACCTCATCGTGCCAAAGTCCTCACCTGAGCCCTATAGCTAAGGTTTCATCCTTCGCCTTGTGATGATAGGAAGGCTGCTGGCTGGATCCTGCCAAGTTATGGATGGAGATCCTGGCTGGGGCACATGCCCAAGCACTGGAAGGGGAAGCATTTCTCACTGGCATTCATCCATCCTTTCAAAGTAGCAGAGCCAAGGGAGTCATGTGAAACCTAAGCACACAGCATTTAAAGGCCTTCAGCACTTAAATGATTGGCAGTCACTGTTTAAAGTAAGAAAATTAATTTTCCCTGCTGATAGCTACCTGATGTGCTCCACCAAAAATGTGCTTTTTTCTTTTTTTTTGTAGGCTATGTAAGAAGGTAACAATTTAAGAAGAAAAAGTCCATGAACAGCCTAATCCAGCAGAATAAAATGGCAATTATTATATAGTCAGACAGCATGGAGCCTGTGCTTTTAGTGCAATTAATTCTGTCATTGCTTAATAAATTCATTACGCTGGCATAGTCAAGACTGAAGTTTAACAAGCAGAATGATGAGGTTTCTTTTGTGTTTAAACATCTTAACATTCAGATTTTTAAAGAGAAATTTTGCCTACTCTGAGACATTGGCTGCTGCGTAATTGGAAAAAGGCAACTACAAAAATATGCTTTTTTCAGATATGATATTTTCATTTCTTTGCTTTGCATATGCCTCACAAAATTTGAATGATTTTTTTAAGATACACATTAAATTACCTGAATGTTTAGATCCTCTAATCCTCTGAAACAAAAAGAAAATCTGCTGCTTTCCTGTGCCAGCAAATGATTCTTCTTTTTGTTTTGGAGCTAGATGGGAGTAACACAGCAGAGAGGCAGAGTGACATTCCAGGGTCCTCAAGGACCAGACTGTTTCCCAGCTTAGTGCTGGGTATGAAGGCACGGCTTGCTCTTAAGGGACATGCAAAGACTGCAGGAATGAGCTGTTAAGAGCCTTCCTTGCCCAGACAGTCTCAGTCCAATGTGGCATCCGCAGAAACAATTAAACCCTCCTGAAACCTGGCTTCCCATGGCGTAGTCACAATTTCAGATGTCTCAATGCTCATTTTACTATATCTGAACAGCTACCGAGCAAGGTGAGCAAGGTGTACCAGCAACAACAGCCAACTGATCCACACAACTGTATTTGATGACTGCTACTGCTGAACCCAGGACAGTGACTCACACACTGAGGGTATTTATTAATGCCTTCAGCACCTGCAAAAGTTCAGGGCAATGAGCTCCTTCTTAATGGTGGTGACAGCTTTGAATGGTCTCATTCTTCAGTCACCTTGTTCTCCAAGGACTGATCCCAGTGACAGCTGGAACATTGGCATTTGTCAGGACTTGCCTGAGGCCTTATATGCAGTTTGGTCACTGCACTTGCAAAAGGATGTAGAGCAGCTAGAGTGGCTTCAGAAGTTTGTAGCACGGATGTTTTAAGGTCTAGAAGAGAAGGTTTGTGGAGTGAAAGGACTTGGGGAACATTAGTCTGAGGGACAGATGACTACCAGGGAAAGATAAATGTTTCAAATGAGGCAAAAGTGCTCTCAGAAAGGAAGGGAACAATCAGTCTTCGTGCCCAGAAAGGGGTCAAAGATTATGGACTTCAACGGCAGCAAAAGGATTTCAGTTAGAAATTATGAAAAACTTTCTCAACCTCAGAATACTGAAGTTGGATGCCCAAGGGAAGCTGTGTAGTCTTCACATCGTGGCCTTTTTTTGAGGACAGAGTAGAGAAGCACCTGTCAGGATTAGCTTCAATACTGCTGATCCTGTCTTGGGGAGAGGGTTCTGTACTCTGACCGCTCAAATTTCCTTTCAGGCTGATTTTCTCTGATTCTGTTATCCCATGGAAATTTATCACAGAAAGTCATCTCTCCCCAGCAAGTGAGGTGAGGCCACACGGTATTTCTGGGTGTGCTGTAGCACCTCTGCAGTGCACAGCAGCGCTACCGAGCTGCTCAAAGAAGTGCAGAGCCCACAGACACAGCACAGGAATGCAAAGCTGGAATTTGAAGGCCTTTCATTGACGGTGCAGATCTTGAGAGGGGTGTCCTGCAATCCTTAAAGACAGCAAATGGTCAAGACCTCAGTTTAAGTGCCTGATCTGAAAGAGGGTGGTTATTGATTTGGGCAGGGAATCAGGTTACGTGGGAGTTCTGTATTTCCCCTAAGGCTCAAAGCCTTTGCAGACTCCGGAGAGACCATAAATTGTGTGCCTTGATGATACATTTCTGTACAAAGACTTGCTCCCCAGTAAGCCAGTGCAAACCCATCTATCTCAAATGTACCAGAGCTATCACCACCAAACGTAGTTTGCTCAGTAAGCCTTGATCCATGATGTTTTCAATAGTTTGGAACACTAAAAACAAATGCATCATCTGCCAAATGTCTTTTCTTATACGAATGCCATGGAAATGCATACTCTTTATTGGGGTCCTGCATTTCATTTGCCATCTCTAGAGTGATAGATCCTGTCTAGGTAATTGGAAAAGGGTATGCCAAGAGTTATCTCATTGTAAACACATTAGGAGCTGAGATAAACCCTGGACAAACCAAGCTCACAGCAGATGAAACATAGCAGACACAATGCAAAGTTTTCTAGCCCTACAGAGTCAATAGAGCTGACATTTCTATTCAAATACATGATATACACATCTGCACAGGTATACAAAGAAAATGAGAGTTTCTTGTGGAAATCCCTTTTCCATTGCAAAGCTTTCACATGCACTGGAGCTGGGCTGAAATTGCACCTCTTGCATGTGCCTCTGGAGGGATAACTGCATCCAGAAGCAGACCCAATAGGATAGGTTGCTTCTGAAGAAGGGGTGCAGACCCAGAGCACAAGATGGAAGAGGAAGAGGCTGTGCTGCACCTGCGTGCCCACCTCTCCCATGAATACCCAGCACAGGCTGCACTTGGTGGAGGTGCTGCTCTTGGCCAATTTTCTTCAGCATCTCACACCATCTTTGAGGCTGTGAGGAGCACCAGCTAGACATGTTTTGATTGTGTGGGCATTTTGGCACAAAAGCCTTCCTGACCATATATAGCGTGTTTTAGTTCAGTACAGCTGACTCCTCAGAGCAAATATTATCTGGATTTATACACACATTTTCCAAAGGCAGACCTATGGCCTCAGAAGCACTGATACAGCAGACAAAGAGGGGATAGAGCACAACCTTGAATTCTCAAAATCGCACCAGCTCCTTTCCCTCTGTGCTCAGTGATGCACCACCAGCCTCCCTTCATTCTTACGCTAAGAGTCACAGCTAATCCTGCACAAATAAATACTGCAGCAGGCTCCATGTTTCAATGATCCCCTACTTTACAGTGCTGCTTTAGAGAGACCGTTTGTGAGCCTGGGTATTTCAGGGTACCTCTGAGAATCAAAGGCAATAAAACTTCCTTTTACATCATCTGTTGCGCTGCCTAATGTTGGCGTTTGCTATGTGTGTTTGCCACAAACAGTTCCTACAGTGTAGGGGAATTAACCAAGCCCCAGTGGCATTATCAGCAAATAGTTTTCACTAATATTTCTCTCATTCTGAGGCAATAAACAAAGAAGCAATCTGGCAAAAAAGCTGTGGGAAGACAGACCGTGTTTCTGATCCATCCAAGACTGACATCATCATCTCCAGGAATTCCTCCTATGCAGGGAGCACAGAACAGCCCCTGTCTGAAAGGTTAACAAGGTTATTTAAACGTGGGTCATTGTACACAGCTGGGCAAATGAATCTGGCAAAACCGAGGTGGCGGTAACCTCTGGCAGTGAGACTGGAAGGGATGAGAGGCCAGGATGATTGTCTGGGGCTACAATCACTGCTAACATGCTGCCCCTGGCTGAAAGAGCTGGTCTGATTGTGTCTTTTCCAACAAAGACATCTGCAGCCTCTGTCCTACATCACTCTCTCTGGGGTGGGGGTATGTGAGGGACCAAGAGGCTACTCAAGCCCAGTGCCCCTTCCATTTGCACCACACATTGGGAAATAACACTTGGAAAGCCTTAGGAGCCATTTCTGGTCTGTGGCGTACCACAGGAGCTGCTCCATCTGGCAAAGGTGACACCAGGGTGCTCATCCTGAAGGAAATTTGCCAGGCGGGGAACTGGCATCATGAGAGGACTGTGAACAGGGTCTGGTTGCACATTCCTCAGCCATGAGTCACCAGGGGCTGCCTGCTGACCCCTAACCCCACTCCAGCTCCAAGCACAATTTTCCAGCCTTTCTTCTGTGGGAGAGAGGGTTTTCTGAAAGAGAAGTGATAAAAGCAACCACTGAAGTCTATAAAATACTGTTCCTCTAAGGCGACACTGTTTCAGGAGGGCGCAATAGGACATGGTTCACGAAAGAGCTTTCCTCCTCTCCCCCCCAAGCCTGGGGAGGTGCAGTGTGGCCAAAAAGCAGGACATTTCCCCAGTGATGCCAGTTATCTGTAGAGCATGCAGTGAAAGGTTTCAATCTTCATAGTTTATCAGGAGCTAACGAATGATCAGTAGATGATTAGCCACATGTTCTGCTAGCTGCTGGTCCTGCACAGGCAGTTTGGAGGCAGCTTCAAGCCTAAGAAGGCCTCATTGAAACGTTTCTAGCAAAAGCTACTACAGGTAGAAAATGGAGTGTAATGTTGAAGGTAGCTCTACACCGGCTCAGTTCGTATGAGTGGTGTGGTCAGCCAAGGATGGACTTGTTGGGTGGCAGAGAGAAGACGCACAAATGCACAGGGCTTTTCAGCTTCCTCAACAAGGTGCTGGAGAAAAGGCCAAGACCCAGCTTTTGACTGCAAAGTTAAATGTTGTGACCTCTCCCGCAAAGAGAAGCCTGTCAGGAGGAGTCTGGTATAAAAAATCATGTATACTGAGCCATGTAGGGTTTACTTGACAGTCAGCAGACAGATTTAGGGTTTAGAGCACGCAGAGACTTGTCGCACCATCACACTAATCACAGCAAATGCTACAGCACAGCAACATACAAGACCAGCTTCATTGTTTAAGAAAGTATTAAAGAAAATAAAGAGAAATAAAAACTACCAGATTCATTGTCTTCTGCAAGTATATTAGTAATTAGTCTTGTATAACAGGAGCAGATGTTGCTTTTTTCCAAACGATCATGCATGTCCTCAGGGTGCAAATATACAGTTTTGCAGTGATGGTGACATGGGGGTGATACCTGTGGGGCTGTTTATGTGCATGAAAGTTAGATACCTTCTTAAATGCTCCTGCAGACTGTAATCCCAATTGACGGGTGAATTCATTGGAGCAAAAGAGAAGCCAATTTAGACTGTGTTTTTCCAAAGAAGGAGAGCTTTAGTCTTCATCCTTCCCTTACCAGCCTAAAAGGATGTCATTGTCTCAGTAGACAAGCAAGCCATATTCCAGATGTCCAAAGTATTTGAAAGAGGATGTTTATTAATGACCTGGGGATTGAAGATAAACAGGCTGTGCGAAAATAACCACAGAGATACAATGGTGAAGTTAACCTTTGCGTGCCAGAGGCCTAAGTAGCCCAGGCAGCGGGCTGATAGGAGTGTGCAGGCTGCACAGCTGGCTTCAGGCATGCGGCTCAGAGCTTCTACTTACAGGTAGTAACAAATAGCAGTACTGCAGAGGAGAAATACAGATCTGCTGGAGAAGTGTTTTCTCCTGTTGTCCGCTTACGTGATCAATTATAATGAGAGAAAATTCTGGCCTCATTGCTCACATCAATAGGAGCAACCAATCTGTCTTTGTGTAACAAACACTGCGATGAGGACAAAGGGAGGTTTTACCAGCTCTTCCTTTTGGATGCCCATAATTTATAAACCCACAGCAATATTTTTGCTGGATCAACATCCATGCAAAAGCAACAGCCACAGTAAAAGACATCCCCTTTCTTTAGGTTCACATCTCCCCATCTAGCATATAAAGCCTCCCTGCTCATGATCAATAATATATGTACTGAGCAGGCTGAGATCCAGCTTCCCCCTTCCGCACACACGTACTCCCGCAGGGAAAGCCCAAAAGAATCAAATTCCATGTCTGAACTGTACTGCACACCTTGAAAGCCAGTGATAACCATGGAGGAGATATACTCAAGGACACACTACTAAATGGCCTTCCTGCCAGCCCAGATTAAGCAGTGTCAGACCCAGCTGATTACACACATCACAGGTCTGAGCAGCAAAAGTGCAGCTTCATCCACCTGCCCTTCAGGGTGGATTTACCCCTTATGTTTAATGGCTCAGTTGGCACCTAGTTACAAGGGAGGGAGCAGTAAATTGCCTCTCCTTTAAAAATTGATGCCATCTCAAAAAATAATTTATGTAAATAAATATAATATCAGTAATAAATAATTTCTAAAGAAATACATTTATGTGCATAAATAGAGTTTAAATAAACTTATTACCATAAAGGAGTGGGTTTAAAACACACTGATAGTCAGGTATTGTCCTTCACTGGGAGGATTCAGCTAAGTGATTGATGAGGCTCTCAGTTGGCTCCCTCCACTTTGACGTGCCTGGCTTTAGTCAAAGTCTTTGGGCTATGTGCAAGGCACTCCGAGGTGTGCAGGCTCAGGATTAGAGACAAACCGTTTTATCACCTCTGAGAAGCTCTGTTTCTATACAAGTTACACCCTGTATCCCCCTCTTTCCATCCATTTCTCCAGCCAACCTCAGTCCGATCAGCTCAGCTCCTCATTTGTCCTATTTCCCCACAGTGGCCTCCAGACATCTCCCTTCCCTATCCATTACTCACACTCAGCAGCTGATCTTCTGGGCGATCTTCTGGATGTGTGGATCGGGGCTTGATAGATTTCTTGCTTGACCTTGCCTAAGTCACTGAATTTCTTTGTACCAGTTTGTAAGAGATAAAACTGAGTCATAATTCACGTGTCAGACTGCGTATCATCTTAGGCTGTGGAGCAGGTCCTTAAATTTGTCAGCTATGTAGCTTGAGAACAGAGTTTCCAAATAACATGAGCTGGTCCAAAGCTCTTTTCAGACTGGGTGCTTTCTTACTACATATGGGTGTACAAACCCTTGTGAACCTTTGTCTCAGCTGAGACTTAATCTACCCACTAATAATGGTTGTGCAAACCAGGAATCCCATGGAAGTGTGTGAAAGCATCCATCCCACTCACCCCTAGGCAGGTTGTCTGGCTTGTTCCCTTGTTCTCCTGGTTGCAATATTTTATTTATATTCCAGAATTGCTGAGACTAAGATCTAACACCTTCCTACATAAATAAAAAAACAAAATATGTAAAAATAAACTGATGGAAGTGCTTGGCACAAGACAAAGGACAATGGAATGGCCCATTTGGGAAAACCACATATTTGACTTCTTCAAAACAATACAAAAAATACTTCCTTGACTCACCAACTATTTGTTTTATTTACCTGCTGTTTGTAGTCTTCCCAGGCTAACTGGAGTCAGCTGGAATTCGGCAGCATTTGCAAAATTGTGGCTAAAGACTAACCTAATAACTCACCATTTTTACCGGTGCCTTTAAGTCATACAGAAGAAACAACTTCACGTTTGGCTGGAGGAAGGGCCTGTTGTTTCAGAAGAGACCAGTTTATCCAGACTCCTTTAGCATCACCAGCTTAAGGTCCCCTCAGCAAACATGCCATATTGTCTGCAGTCTGCGTGGTGTTTACCAACCCTATTTCTAGGGCTCTCACCAAAGGAAGCACTAGGCATTATCATCAGTTGACACTACTTAACTCTTCTGCTTAAGGCATCCCCACAAGAGGTATTCCAAACACACACGTATCAGCTGGCATTAAGCAGGAAAATAATTCAGGCCTCCATTGCAAGCCATGTTATTCATGCTTTACTGCAGTTGCTACCTTGGGGTCAACAGTTGAAAAAAAAGTCTTCTTAGTATTGTATTTATAATGTTCTTATTGGCAATGAGCTGAGCTGGCTGGATCATTGACTTAATCCTTGTATTCACTGAGTGGAAACTCCAAAATGTTGACAAAGTGCTGGAATTTAATCTCAAGGAATGCTTTTTGTTCTAAACCAGCGGTGTCTAAGACATTACAAATTATACCAAGAGGCTTTCAGTTTATCATAGCATCCTGATATTTGGAAGACAGAAGATCCAAAATGGAGCTGTTTGTTTGAGAATTTTTCAACTCCGTTTTTTTAACTGTTGCATATCAGCTTTTCAAAATAGAAGGTTTTAATGGAAGTATATTAGCTTTGGCCAAATAAAGATTTGTAGCTCCAGAGTAGGCTTGGTAGTTAGCCACTCCTGTATGAATTCACTGTTCACTCAGAAAATTAGACATTGGGTTCAGGTCTCTCCTTTATTCAGAGCAAAGGTTACTGTGGAAACTCTTTCACTAACTACTACTACAGCCTATTTTGACCTGTCTTTCTCAAAGAAATTAAAACCTGGAAATTATTCTTTACTCTGCACATGCCCTCCATCTGGACACCAGGCAAGCCAAAGGATTCCTCTTTCCATCCAGGATGTCACTCAAAAGCAAGTTCCTATTGACCAAGAAGGTGGCTGTCAGGCTGCCCGCATAGGGCTGTCTTCTCCTCACCACTGTCTGGGTAGCCTGAAGGGGATGGCTGAAGAGGAAAAGCCTAGAATGAGACCACCCTGTCTATAGTAAGATAATTTGCATGGTGCATCAGTGACTACCAACATCAGCTGCCCACTTGAGGCCATCAAGCGTGGTAGTTAACATTTCCTTGTGGTGGAACTTGGGTGAGGTACCACTTCACAGGTGGGCTGCAGCAACCACCTTCCTTTCCAGCTTCACAAACAGCATGCTTCTGAAGGGATATACCATTCTAACAATACTGTGGCAAACAGTGTCATTATTATAGGGGATCCTGAACAAGAGCTGAAGTGTCAGGAGGGAGCAGTGGTGGGACAAAGGGACCTGTGCAATCACCCAAGGAAGGACTCAAGCAGATGGCCGGAAAGCACAAGCTCAGGGGTGAGAAAGAAGCTCAAGCTACATGCCTGCTCAGTCCCTGTTTTTTCTGAAACCAGACAGATAAAATCAAATTTGGAGATTTTAGGTTTCTTATGGGCTTTTATTTTCTCTGTCATACTCAGTGTTGTGTGACACCGTACATCATTGTTTTGAGGAGCCTGTAAAACTGCCACTGGGGACCTGGTTGTCCTTGGAAACAGATTGCAATTTCAACGTGTTTCCAAATAGAAAAGAAATATTTGGAGACAGAGCTAAAGAATTCATGGGGCAGAAAGAAAAGCCACTAACCCTGTGCTTCAAAGCTGCCAGGGAAAATCCAGTTTCATGGGGAGGTTAAGGAAAAGGTTTTTTTTATGAAACAAAAGAAAACCCAGCCAAGAACATCTGCAGGCTCCCCAGAAGAATACAAGCCACTCTGTAAGCTTTTGGATGCTTAAAGATGTGCAAAGTGAGCAGGTCGCTGGCATGACAGTACTGATGCTTTTTGTTTTCCAAAATGACACTTTAAGTGTATCTTGGCTCATAAGTGATTATTTTCCCTACAGACAACTTTGAGCCTTAATATAGCAATCTCCAGAAAACAGAAAAAGGGACACCTTTCCTCTGATTAGCAGATTAGCAGCAGTTAGGAAGGAAACACAATGAATTGGTTGAACAAATTTCTTTCAGTCCATGACGGTTTCTGAAACCTAAACAGTCCTTTAGAAGGGGAGCACAGCAAAGCTGTCTGTGTTTACACTCCAGATTTAAATATACTAACATACTGCCAGGCTTGTAGCTGTGTATCAGATGAAGGTCAGAGTAAACTCAAATTCTTTCTGACAGATTATTCTGTGCTTAAATAAATTCAGATAAATTTTACAATAAGTTTATCTGTAGCTTTCAAGAGATTGACAATGCGGCATAGCAAGGCTGAAAGCTGCTGGCAGCCAGCTGGTGTTGACAGTGGTCAGCATGGCCCAGGACACAGCTATGAGGGGGCTCTTGGCCTGGCATTAATTAGGAGGCCTGCAAATGACATTGCTTAAAAATCAGAAGGAAAATCCAAGATGGCA
>JANHGB010025031.1:0-20912 GCA_026283785.1 Coracopsis vasa | reverse complement strand
TGCCCATGGCAGGGGGGTTGGAATTTGATGATCTTAAGGTCCTTTCCGACCCTAATTATTCTATGATTCTATGAAAGTTTTAGTACCCAGTAAAATTCATTATATTGTACTTATATTTTTTTTTTACTATTTTTTTCTTAGTTTTTACCCCCCATGAACCTTGATGAAGATTAGTAACTATTCTATTTTAGCTTCTTTTTTATTTTATGTTCTTTTTTATTCAAATGGCAAATTTTTCATTTTACTTCCACCTTCTGAAGGGAAAGAAGCTCTGCACTAACATAGTTTTATGACTGGCCTTGTGGCTGCAGAGTTTCTTTTAGTCAATTAAAATAACAATTAAGAGTTAGAGACATTAATGGGAACACCCTTTTGCCAGTTAGTTCTACAACCCAGATGGTATGATTAAAACATTGCAGCTACAAATTATTGTATTGTACTGATTGTTCTCTCTCTACAAGAATTTTTAGAGTAACGTGGTACAAAACTCCATTTGCATGGTGGTTTCCACTTTGCTTGCCTAAAACCGGCATACTGGTATATTCACTGCAGGAAGCTATATGATTTGATTTAAAATAAGATAAAGATGACTATGCATATGTTATACGTAGGTTATTTTATATGTTTTCAGATTATGTGTAATGCTGTATGTTGACCTATCTGAACATGGCTGCGACTTAAATGTTGAGTATGAATGACAATATGTTTCATTGGGCCAGTTACAATAGCTTTTGTTTGGCTGTCACCCATTGATTTCTGCAGGGCTTGGTTATGTTTAAGTCAGCTCGGGTATTTTCAACTACTTGCATGTTTTCAACAGACAAAAAAAAATATATTTCTTAATGTTCAATCTTCTTAGGTTAGGAACAATTTATTTAAGAAAAAGATGTCTGCTTATTCTTCCTTGTGATCCTTAGGTTCATAAAGATCAGAATAATTTAACACTATCTATGCGCTGTTCTTTATTATTGTGACTGCATTCAGCACTGTATCGTATGAGTGTCTGGGGGAGAGAGCAGAATAGAGGAATCTGAAGATCTTGTCATTACTCTGCTAACCTCTATGTCTTAGTAATTTCTCTTACAAAAATAATTTGTCAGTATAGCTGAGATATTGCTGTCTTCTGTACCTCCAGGTTACTCTTTCATGGTGCTGCCAAAATTTTGAGCTCTAACTGCATTTACTCCTGAGAGAGACTTTTAAGCAAAAGTTTAAAGCATCCTCATTTGTTAGGATAGATCTACTTGGAGTTCAGTCTCATAATCAGTAATAAATCTTGGTTTAACCCTGCTTTCCTAAAATTCACTAAATATGCTTGTTTTACTGTGCCTCATTAAATTCATGTCTCATACTGATGTTATTAGAATCTGGGTATTCTTATTCTCAGTTTTCTCCAGCTTTACTGATACTCAATGTATAGACAATACACTATTGTGTGTCTGCACTTCAGAAATCCAGAAGGGCTATCACAATCATATTTTTCCTTCAAAGTTTGGGAAAGCTTTTATTCCTGTGACAATATGTAGGCGTTGGGTTGTTATTGGTCTTTTAAATTCTGTTATTACTTAAGAGACACCTCAAGTCTGGTTCTCTGTCAATCTTCTATCTTCGGAAATAGATTTAGAAGCTTTCCACAAATAACCTTTTGTCCCTTAATGTTAGGTCTAATATTTTTTCTTCAACTCTTTAACTGACTTCTGTGTTCACGTAGTGCTTCATGGAAAAGCTTACTTAATTCTGGTAGATCAGAAAATCTTGGCCATTGAGATTGAGCTCTTATTTGTTTCTACTGGCACCACAGCAGAAAAAAAGGATGAACTACGAGTTTTCCTTGGGTAGAACGTAGAGTCATTAAAGTAATGCCAACATCCAGGTAACTAACAACTAGCTTATGTCTTTGAAATAGAATATTGTTTTAATTAAAAAATAAACTCCACACACTTAAATTTATTCAGCTCAAATTCCCTCTTGCTTTCCAAGAATGTGCTCTGATTTACAGCCACAATCTCACCAACACATCTGCCAACAAAAGCAAAAAATTTTTAAAACTTTGATCTTGTACCACTGCGTATCTCACAGTGGCTTCACACGGATGTGACTGCAATAGTTTCTTCTTTTTTAAAAAATAAAGGTAAAAAGACAGTGGTAAATGGTGCTGCTGTTATGCTAAAATAGTGTTGGTGGCAGTCTTTTTTGAGCAACACCCATTTAGATTATCTTAAATATAAAGGATTTGTATAAAGTATTCCCATCCCTTTAGTTGATATAGTTTTTAACAAGAAACAAAATTAACCATCACTCTTACTTTAAATTATATAATCAGAGAAATAAATTATTAGGTGGTTCTAAGGTTCATATTTGTTATATTTCTGCATTAGATGGAATGTAATTCCTAACATATATAGTAAAATGATTTATAGTGAAATAGAGAACTAGTTATTCATTCAAATAGGCAGATATGATTTTATTTCCATGCTTAAAAAAAAAAAAAAGGTTAGATCAGAGCAAGCTAGTGTTAGCTACTTGAATGAGTTTGACTTATATCAAAGCAATACCAAGGACAAAATGGTTTTCCTGTTCCCTGATACTGATGTGCAACCTTGAAGATGTCAATAACCTTATCCATTCCAATGCAAGTATCTTGTGGTCTGTAGGCACAAAAGTCTTCATCTTTGAATAGATAAAGCAATACTGGGCAGGGAAGAGAAGGGTTATCCTAGATTAATGAGAGTGTATTTGAACAACTGTCAGCCCCTGTTTAAAGTGAGGATGATATGGTTGCACATGTCTTAATACACTATGGGATCAGTGTAAACCTATGGCTTCCCAGGCTGGCAAACTGTATGGCCTTGAGAGTTTAACAACTGCACAAGGGGCTCAATCTTACATCAGCTCTCCACAGACAGCTGTGCCTAATAGCTCTCTGGTTTTCCGTGTGGAGACACTACTTATGTCGTGAGATCACAAAGGTCTCATATACTTAGCTTTCTGATAGTCTAAACTTAGACGATGTGTGAAATCTATGGCCTTCAATCATTTCTCATGTGTTTGTATGATTTTAATTTAGGTACCAGTTTATACAAACACAATCATCAATCTACATGAACATTCATGGGGTGTTTGCCAGTGCTTTTAACTTCAAAAGATGACAATATAGCAAAAGAATAGTTTTTCTGAGAACAACTGAAAAGTGTAGCACACCTGCCAAGAAGGAAAAGCTACCACCTGACTTTTCAGCTGTTTAGCTGAAATCTCTTGCTTATTCTGTAGAAGTTCTGCACTGCTGCTGCAAAAGACCACTGCAGAGGTATAAGATGATATTGTAGAGAGAAATGGAGAGGCTGGATAAACTCTATGGGAGAGAGAAGGGAATGATCTGGGAATTAAAGCGAAGAAGAAAAGGGGGAGGCATAATGCACTAATTAGCCTTGTCCTGCTTCTACCAAGCTGTTCTCACATCTGAGCCATCTGCTGAATAATTTTAATCACCTCCTTGTTACTGGACTGAGTTTGGAAAAAATAAACCAGTTCTTAGTAATTTTCATTCCTGTTGGTTTGTCTCATTTGCAGCATAGCAGAGTGCTACTGAAGCTCATTACCCAGCTAAGTTTAAGCTGAATTTGTACAGTTATTATAGTTTTTTTACTCTATTGTTTGCACGGATATATTAGCTCTGCTGTGTTCCAAACAGTCTCTCATATAGATCAATTTTGAATTTGTATAATAAAAATTCCTGAAGGACCAAGGAGTTTATCCTTCAGCAGTTGTCATCCTGCATACCACCACCAAGGGATTTCCTTTTTGATCTAGAGCTGTGCTTTGATCAGAATCCAATTCTGAATTTTAAAATGTCCAGAGTGTACTATACCACTTAAAAAACTGCTAAAGAGGTTAATCACTTGCAGTATTAAAAGTGTACATATCTGGTTTGAATTTGTGATACTTAATACTTCTAGAAGTTGTTTCATCTTTGATGGCTAGACTAAGAAGTCTCCATTATTAATTTTCTATTTTCTAGAAACGGATTAACACTATACTGCCTAGTTAAGGGATCAAGATATTGCAAAACTCATCCAAGCAGTAACCATCTTTTATATATTTAATGTCTGGACCTAGAATATCATCCATGCTACTGGGGGACCTGCCTAAAGCTCAGCAGTAGTTCTTAACCCTTCCAGTAGAACTGGAGTTTCTTTACTCGCCCCTTGGTGAAGCACAGTGGCCTTCTTCCTCCTTTCCTTTGAGACCCAGGGCTCTGAATTTTCTTCTAGATGCAATGACGGTTTTTCAATGAGAAGGCAAGAGGTTACTTTCTCTTTTCAAAATCTGTATGGACTATCTAAATCTCGATTGTGGACCACAGTCTATCAAGCTTTCCAAGTGAAGGCATTACAGACTGAAAAGATGTGTATATACTTTATCTGCTCTTCTCTTTCTTTCACAGTAGATCTTCACACATTTTCAGTGCATTGTGAAAATTTCAAAAGAGGAGGAAGCTCCTACTGCTGCAAAATTTGTAGTCCTGTAACTCAAGAAATTGTCATTGAAATTGAAAATTATCATTTATGCCTCTGACCCACTTTCCCCCTTTTATTTCTTTTAATTTATTTTTATTTCATTCTTTTAAACATTGAAATTTCCAGATTCCATGCTTTTGGCATTCAGAAGTTTATTTGTTAGCCTGGCTACCTGAAGCTCGTGACCTTGCAGTGTTGCTGCAGCTGTAATTTCTTGCTAGCCTATTATTTTATCAACAACAAATAACAGCAAGATGGGAAAAAAAAAAATAAAAAAAGCTGAGAGTGAAATACTTTGGGTTTACAAATTTTACAGAAGAAATGAGCAAACATTCTAGCTTTTCTCAGGAATTCAATTATTCTTCTAGTTTTCCAGTAGCAAGAACTCTTAGCCTGAGAGACAAATATGTTTATTATGTCATATGGATTTGCCTTTTTTCTTGTACATCCTTGTGAGGAATTGGAAGTCTTTGAATTTCTAATATTCGCTTGTATCCTGTGGATCTATGCTCTGTGTGTCATAAAATAATCATAGAATCATAGAATAGGTAGGGTTGGAAAGGACCTTAAGATCATCCAGTTCCAATCCCCCTGCCATGGGCAGGGACACCTCACAGTAAGCCATGTCGCCCAAGACTGTCCAGCCTGGCCTTGAACACTGCCAAGGGTGAAGCATTCACAATTTCCTTGGGCATCCTGTGCCAGCGCCTCAGCACCCTCACAGGGAAGAACTTTTTCCTTATATCTAACCTGAACTTCCCCTGTTTCAGTTTGAACCTATCACCTCTTGTCCTATCACTACAGTCCCTGATGAAGAGTCTCTCTCTGGTGTCCTTGTAGACCCCCTTCAGACACTGGAAGCTGCTATGAGGTCTCAGCTTCTGTTCTCCAGGCTGAACAGCCCCAACTTTCTCAGCCTGGCTCCATACGGGAGCTGCTCCAGCCCCTGATCATCTTCATGCCCTCCTCTGGACTTGCTTCAACAGCTCCATCTCCTTCTTATGTTGGGGACACCACAACTGCACACAGGGTTGCAAGTGGGGTCTCATGAGAGCAGAGTAAAGGGACAGGATCACTTCCTTTGACCTGCTGGTCGTGCTTCTTTCCATTCAGCACACTAGAAGACTTTTTTTCCTATAATCTTCCTCATAAGTATTTTAATTTGTTAATGTTGGTAACATTCAGAAGTGCCAATAACATCGCTGATCTTTCTTCACCTGTTCAGCTACTGGTTATATATGATTTCATTTAAATGTAACTTTTGCTTTTATAAAAATGAGGCTTAACATTTCTTAGTAGGCTGTTAACGTGGTATTTATCTACCAAAGCTCTGAAGATCCTGCTTCTGTGTGCTTTCTTTATGGGTGATCATGGGCGTGCTGCTGTATGTTGTCCCCATAATTGACATTCCTTTTGAATGCTTCCGTGACAATAGACATATCTTCATTGAAGTCATTATGCTGTGTGCATTTGTAGTAGGTCGGGAAATAGGTTTTGTTGCTTTGTAGTTTTGCAGTCATATGCCTTTCCTTGGGAAGTATTTGGGGAAGAGTGCAAGTAACTGAAGTTACATGAACAGTGACAGAAGAAGACTAAATTCTGGTACTGTACACTGAAATATGCATGTATCAAGTTTTACATATAATTCGTGGAATTATCAAGCATAGGCATGTATGAATGTTTGAATTAATACAAAATGCAAAATCTCGGTGCCCAAAATATTTAAATGGACCTGTATAAACGGCTGTAGATGTCTTAAATTCCTATATAAAAATATAAAGGATTATTAGCTAGACAACTGTATGATCAAGCTGGTTTCTATTTGCAGAAAAAGAATTCTCAGAAAGTGAGCCAAACATCTCTGTGGTGTTTTTGGTTTATAAACAAGATACTGGGAAGAGTCTGCAGTGCGTACTTCAGAGCGCAGTGTGGATCCTACATTGCAATAAACATTGTTCTTATTAGAAGATGATGTATTATGGTAATGCAATATATACAGTAGTATATGAATATTTCAAATAAGCATTTGTCTCTTGCTTTAGATCCTAGTGAAACAGAAAACTTTTTTAAATTGTGGCCTAAAAAGAGTATTTAGCTTTGAAGAACAGCCTGCAATGTTACAGTAGATACCCCAAAAAAGCCTTTTCTTGATGGCTTATATAAATCACAATACTTTAGAATTAAATACAGGTCTCCTATCACAGAACACCAGGTGCACTTTCTAATGAGTCTCGGAGAAGCCATATGTTTTAGCAATTAGATAAGATATTCATATACACTGTCATCAGAAAGTGTACAAAGCACTTAATTTTTCTTACAATGTTTTCTGTGACCCTAACTTCCTGATTGTTCATGAATAAAAGTCAAATTGAAAATTTAAATAATAATTCTGAAGATTTTGTCATTTTCATGTTTCCTTGTCTTTTCATTTAGATATAATCACGGTAACGACAGACTGAGGGCAAACAAAATTAAACCAGTTGGGTGAATTAGCTCAGCAAGTGACGGTTCACAGGAGAGTCTTTATCTACTCTTTCCACATACTGTGTGTGCATAATTGCAGGTAAGAGCACTGGTTACATTTTCTTCAATAGAACAATTATAATAGAAATTATAATTAAAGGTCTGATATTATACTCATGACTACATATTTGGGTCAAAATTGTACATGCACTAGCTTGAGGCCTGTTCTAAAAATGCATTTGATTAAATTTATATTTTATTGTACCCCTTCAGAGGTATGATTATGCAGACAAAATTACTCAGTTAATTTCAAAATGATGCTTATAAAAACTGGCCATTTTTATTAAGTATTTCAGACTTTGAGTGCACTGTTTTTTATATTGCGGTATCGTTCAAAGGAAAGTTCATATATTCATATATCTGCATATCTCTGAACTATGCTTGTAAAATTTTCCTAAAATTATATATATATATTTATCAGAACATGAATTTGAGGTATTTAAGACCTTGTGAAAGGCCATAGCAGAATCAAGCATCTAATTACCATGTGTGAAAACAACAGTCTCTTGTAAATGTCTCAGTGCTGTTATTCACCGTGAGAATGAAAACATCTATTAGTCTGTGTAAAATACTGTATCTGTTTTCATGATAGCTAACAACATAAAATCTTGTCTGTCACTGCTGAAACTACAAACTGGGAGGGAGGGCTAATGCTTTTGCAAAATACCTTAATTGGGATCATCTCTGCCTAAGTATAGCATAGAACATGAAAGTTACTCAGGAGGCTCTATAAAGATGCGTTTCTTGATAGTTTAATATAGCTCCTAAAAGTGTAGATTTTGAAGAGTGTTTTACTTACAGAGGTAAAATACAGATGAGGATTTGGTATGCAATATGGCTAGCTACTTCACTAGTTTTCTGCTAAAACATATTAGTTAGGCCTTTGAATCTGTAGAAGAAAACATGAAAAGAAAGTCTTCTAGAGTAAGAATATAGTAGATTACATTTTCAGTGTGATCTATCAGCTTACAGTTGCAATGCTCAAGTCTTGATCTTTGAGTGCCTAACAAGCACCTAAGGTGTTTCTGGAAGTACGAGATATGTTCATTGTTTTTTCCTGTGTATAAATGCATTTCTTCCTTATAGAAGATACCAACAGAGTTTAGAATAGCGAACAACAAATTTGAAAGGTTCCAAAATCAAGTGATAATAACAAATTTAATGAATAATGCTTTTGATGTTTGAAAGCAATAAGCTGTTTCTACATTTCTGAAATTCAATATAATAAAATAATTGTATTGATCTTAAGATCGTAGTTGTCCCAGTATCCAGATCTTGACCTGAACTGATATTAGATCAGCTAAAGAATGATTTGTACTTTTGTATATTCTAATATTTTTATGAAAGCTGTTACTTCTGTTCAAAAATCTATTATATCCACTTACTGCAAACAAAGGATATGCTGGCACAGGAGTTTCAGGGTGGATCATATTTTATCTTGTTTTCAAAAGTTTTCTGTTCACAGATTTAGCAAAGTCTTGATTTAGGGTGTCTTTCAAGCTATGTTGTGAGAAAGAAATCTGCAGAACATATTGGAAGAATATTGGAGTTTACTTAAAAATTGGAATTTGCTGTATTTTAAAAAATCTAAACCATAAAGGTACATAGGATTCAAGCCTGAAAGTACAGACTCAATTTCTGACAAGCCTGATTATCCCTAACCTTGGTAGATTCAGGTACTAGTTTCTGTTAATTCTGTGTCTCTTATGTGTGATGAGAAACTCGATAGAACCCCAGCTGAAAAAATGAAGACTCTTTCTTCCTAAGCTGAATCTTTGCATTACACCTGCATTATGAGTTGCTGTTTTCCTATATTCTCTTTGTGAATATCTAGCAAGTGTAGAGAAGCTTGAGGGTTTTTTTTTCCCTTCAGGGATCAGTGAAAACAAAACCAGAACAAATTTAGAAGACAAAACCCAAGATTGACTCTAAGTAGATGAGAAGTTTCCCAAGTCTTCTGTTTATCAGCAGAAGGATTCTCAATGATGTTTTGATATGAGATCCCTAAAATGTTTGAGAAATACCTGTTGTTTTGTTTGTTTTTTTGTTTTGTTTTTTGTTTTTTTTTCCCGAGGTTCTCATTCTACAGACCTAACTAGTGTTTTATTTGGTAAGCTTTTTCTCAGATTTTAGTGGGGGCAGATAAAATACCGGTACTTTTATAGACAAGGGAGTCCTGGTGTTAATTATTTTTTTTTAACTGTTAATGGTAGTTGTAAGAATGATGTAACAATGTCTGTGTTAGGCAACGGCACTTTAATTTTAAGCCTTCTAAAGAAGGTAGGTTTAAATTTAGAAAATGAAGAGAGTTTACCACGCATTAAAGACTTTCTGATTGAACAGTATACATAAAATTCATCGACTAAAGCATGGCATTATGTAAAAATAGCTTTAAAAATTTAGATGTTATCTTTGTGTATATATGACTTCTCATCCTTTCTCAGTACAAGTGGAATTGCATTCATAGCACTAACCCACACCATTGTCTGATTACCCAGTGAGTAGATGTTTCTTTAAAAATACACCTTTATCTCTTCACATTCTCAGGGCTAGTATCAACAGGATCCTATAGCTGCATTTTTATTAGTTCACAGTCTCACAAACATTATAGTAACTCAGTAAACAATGAAGATTGGAAACTAGTACTAAAGAGTAAATATCTAGAAAAGAAGAATTCTGATGACCTAGATTCTGGAGTTACTTATGCAATCCAACTCCTGTTGTTACAGATGGAAGACTATAATATCTATATTCATAGGTGTGTAGGTGCCCCACTCCCATTGAATTAAAATGAGAATTATGCTCCTAACTACCTTTCTGAATCTGAGATAAAGCGATTTCAGCAGCATTTAGTGTCATCAGTGTGGAATTTCTGTCTGCTTCAATGCAGTTATTTTGCATTTACTCTGTCTCAGTAACAATAAAATCCTGGCCACAGAGTTAATTTGTTGTCTATAAATGTTCAGTGATTTTACACTTTTGAAAGAGAAGTCTTACGAATGAAACCCTGTTGAGAAAGCGTATTTATGATTTGAAGAAAAAAGATTATTCTCCAAGATTCATCCCCATGCCTTTCTTAGATTGCTTGCAGCAATTTCAACCATTACTGCAGAGTCTGACTTAAAATGCAGAGGGAGCAATGTGTCTATATATTAGCAAGGCCTTTCATTAAATCTTTACTTTTAGAAATAATTGGTTCTTTTAATCTATAATGGAACATGGACTTACAGGCTGTCTGTGATTAAAATTAAACCTTATTTGTCTTTTAATATGGTGCTATGTTCATCTGTAATTGAGTAGGGATCGATGCCAGCCCTATGATGGGCAGTAAGCTTATCCGAGATGACGGAGATAGATTTCAGGGAAGACAGACTTTGCTGTTTCTATGTACAAGTGGGATGAGTAGACCATATCAGCAACATTTAATTATATTGTAGGTAATTATTCATTTGAGGGACACAAGTTTCAGAGCAGTATTGGAATAGAAGGAAGACTGATACAATTACCATTTGGTTAAGTATACTGTTTGCACTGGTAGCTGGAAACTCATAATGAGCTTTTCATTACATTTGAATAAAGGAATGTTTTATTTAATAATAAAGGCTCAGACTAATGTTTAGTACAACAATATTGACTTGGAGGAAAACAAAAACCAACAAACAAACAAATAAAAAACCAAGATAAACCAATTGATGGATCAGTATCATGGATTCTTTCAGGTTTTGTGTTTGTTGTTGGTTTTATTTTTCCCTGTTTTGTTAAGATCTTTGCTCTTGTAGAATCATACAACAACTTAGTTTGAGAAGGGCCTCTGTAGGTTATCTAGTATAACCCCCTGGTCACAGCAGGCCTAGTTAGATCAGGATCATCAGGGCTTGTCCGGCTGAGTCTTCAACACCTCCAAGAATGGATAATTTGTACCCTTTCTGGGCATTCTAATCCCATATTTGACCACCCTCGTGGTAAAAATAATTTTTTTTTTTCCTAATATCTAATAAGGATTTCCATGTTCCAACATGTTTTCAATGCCTGACAACCTACTGCTGTGCACCTCTTGGAGGAGTGTGCCTTTGTTTTCCCTGTATCCCCTGAGCAGCGAGTTGCAGGTACTACTGCTTGTCCAGAACTGGACACTACTCCATTGTGGTCTAACCAGTGCTGAACTGAAAAGAAGGCTCACTTCCCTGGAGCTGCTGGCTGCAGTCTTGCTAATGCAGCCCAGGATACCACTGGCTGCCTTTGCTACAAGGGCTTATCACAGAATCATATATATATATATATATATATACACTATCCCTGGGTCATGTTGAACTATTTGCCTACCAAGACCCCCATGTCCTTTTCTGAAGAGCCTTCTCCCAGCAGTCAGTGCCTGCTGTCATGGTGCATGCGGTTATTACATGCCAGATGTGAGATGTTGCATGTCTCTTTGTTGAGCTTCAGTAGGTTCCCATCAAGCCATGTCTCCAGCCTGTCCATGTCCCTCTGAAAGGCAGCCCTGCCCACCAGTATATTGACTGCTTCCCCTCAACTGTCATCCTCAAGCTCTCTGAGAGTGCACTTTGTCCCTTTATGCACCTACATTAACAAAGACAATTCCCAGTGCTGGTCCACATATTGATCTATGAGAAACACCACTGATAGCTGATTGCCAGCTAACTTTCCAGCACTGATGATTGCTTTAAGCTTGGCACCACAGCTAATTCTCTATCTGCTTTGCTGTCCACTTATCCAGCTTGTCTCTCATCAGTTTGGTGAGAAGATGACTGTGGGAGACTATGTCAAAAGTCTTACTAACATCAAGGTATCCTACATCCATCAACCTCGCCTTGTCCATGGAGCCAGTCACCTCATTCTAGCAGCAGTGAGGTTGTTCAGCTATTATTTGCCCTTGGCAAACCCAGGCTGGCTGCTTCAAATCCCCTTCTTGGCTTTCATCTGTTTAGAGATGGTTTCTAAGCAAATTTGCTCCATAATGTTCCTCAGAACTGAGATGAGGCTAACAGGCCTGTGCTCACTGGGATTTTCCTTTTTGCCCTCTGCTTTGCCCTTTGTCTTTTGTTTTCCAATGATCAGAAACCTATCTGGAACTTCCAGTGATTGCCATGATGTTTCAAATATGATAGACAGCAGGCTTATGGTGACATCAGGCACATCTTACAGCACCCTCAAATGCATCTCACATGGTCCCATGAGTTGATATATGTCCAAATAGCCTAAGCAATCTCTAAATCAGTCTTCCTCTGCTGTGGATACTACTTCACTCCCACATGGAGTGAAGGAACTAACTACTACATTCAAAGCTGGAGGGAAATAAATAAATCCTAGCAAATATTATGCAGACTTTCATAATGAATATGTTTCTGCATAGCTTGAACAGTCTTACTCAGAAATGTGGTTTTATTTATGAACTATTGTTCAGGAAAACTAGATGTCTTTTACTGCATTTTCTTTGTCTCCTGCACCGTAAGCGATTGATAGCTTTACACTGCTTGCTAAGCTATAAATACTAATATATTACCAGTTATACTAACAGAGGTGATATTCAGTTTTATTAGCAATATTTGTGAACTGGAAGGACTATAGCCAGAGCAGGTATTATTTAACCATTAGAATTTTCTTAACTTTATTTTTAGAGAGCAAATAACGGTGACTATTTCTTTTTTCCCATGGGAAAGTTCAAATAGAGATATTAGACTGGACAAGCTGTTAAATGAAATGCCTTTTTTTCTTGGCTTGGACAGATTATGCTTCCTCAGAGTTTCAGTTTTCTGTTCATTTATTTCTAAGTATCTTCCAACTACAGTCTGCCAAATATTTCTCTGAGTCTATCCAACTGCAATAGCCATTGAGATTACATTTATCATTTCATTTTTTAGTGCAGTGTGGCATTTGATCTTCATAACTTTTCACACTATCCTACAGATAATCTTAAAAATGTTGTTAATCTTAGGAAACAAAAGTCACTAGGACTCCTACATAACTTCTGCTCAGGTTTAATTGTTAAGGTAACACTGATCATGAGCATAAATAACTGTCATGGTTTAACCCCAGCCAGTAACTTAGCCTCACCTAGCTGCTTGCTCAGCTTCCCCACAGTGGGGTGGGGAACAGAATTGAAAGGGTAAAAGGGAAAAAACTCATGGATTGATAAGGACAGTTCAATAGGTAAAGCGGAAGTCACACATGCAAGCAAAGAAGAACAAGGAATTCATTCACCACTTCCCATCAGCAGGCAGGTGCTCAGCCATCTCCAGGAAAGCAGGGCTCCAGCATGTATAACAGTGACTTAAGAAGATAAATTCCATCACTCCCAACATCCTCCTGATTCCTTCTTGTTCAAGCTTTATATACTGAGCATGACATCATATGGAATATACCTGTCAGTTGGGATCAGCTGTCCCTACTGTGTCCCTTCCCAACTCCTTGTGCCCCCCATAGACTCCTAGGTGGTGGGGTGAGAAGCAGAAAAGGCCTTGGCTCTGTAAAAGTACTGCTCAGCAATAACTAAATAACCCTGTGTGGTCAACACTGTCTCCAGCACAAATCCAAACCACAGACCCATAGCAGCTACTGTGAAGAAAATTAACTCTACCTCATCCAAAACCAGCACAGTAACTTTAAACTTTTGTCTGGAGTATTGCTAATACAAAGCATACTTCATTTTATCTTGGTCTGGTAAGATTTGTGGCTATAATCAGTAAAATTTTTAGATCGTAAAACAAAATTGTAATAAATTTCATTTGCCATTATGATGATATCAAAAGCTACTTCTTAGAGAAATAAGATGCTGTAGTGTGCTTCCTATGAAGACTTTTTTTAATACCTAAGTAGCTCACCTTTACTGTGCTTTTAAGGAAAAAGCAGCTGAGACAAAAAGGCATTTATTTTTCCTTCACTCTTTCATGCAATTCCTCAGATAGATGAATAGCCTCTAATACATACCAGGACTTTCAAGTGATGCCTCACACTGGGGAACAGATTAAGAAATTTGTAAAACTTCTCACATTCATCCTTTAGTCCAATTCATTTGCTGTTTATCCATTGGAGGTCTTTTTGAAATTTCTGCATGGTATTTTCTTATACAGCACCTTAACCCGACAGTTCTGCTGTTATAATAAAGCTGTTCTAGCTATGAATAAGAAGTATTCTTAACAAAATCAGAATGAGCATACATTCAGATCGTATGAGTCAATGTGCAAATAAGCACAATTCAGTTGATACCTAAGATTGGAAGGCAGATGCAGGGACTGTGAGAATTAAGACCTTAGGCCCACTGTGGGAGAGGATCAGGTTTGAGGTCATCTTAAGAACCTGAATGTGCACAGGCCCATGGAACCTGATGAAATCCACCTGCTGGCGAATGAAGTTGCTAAGCCACTGCCCATGATATATCATGGGCATATAATCATGTCGCCCACGGCACTGTCCTTGGGCAGCATGGCAGCCTGGCCTTGAACAGTGCCAAGGATGGAGCATTCACCATTTCTCTGGGGAACCTGCTCCAGCACCTCACCACCCTCACAGGGAAGAACTTCTTCCTTACATCCAATCTGACCTTCCCCTGTTTAAGTTTAAACCCATCACCCCAGTTTCAGCGATTTGAGTTCTAAATATTTTTCTCGTGTTTTCTTTTTTCTGTTATATAGAACAAGGACAGTAAAAAAAAAAAAAAATCATAATAATTAATGGGGAAAAATTGTATGAATTTAAGAGCCAGATTACTTTAATCAAGCCATATTCTTCGAGAGCATTGAGGAATGCCTATTTCCAAGACCTGCAAAAAGCATAGGGAATTTCTTATGAAGTATTAAACTTAATTGAGATGTTCGTAAATGCCATGTCTAAAAGGTAATATATGGAGAGAATAAGAGTCATAATTGTATTTTAAACAATAATACTTGTATCAAAGAATGAGTGCTAACTGGTTACAATAGCTAAGACTTAAGGAAAAAATGAAAATTAAACATCAGAACCTTTATCTTCTTTAAACCACTAGCAAAAACAAAATCAGTAAAAATTATACGAACTGAAAACTAATCAATTATCAAAAAAGGCAGAAAAAAGTAGGTTCCTTTAGGAATAAGGGTGTTGGTCCCAAATAATTACTATATTCCTGCTGCAAAACCTGAAATGATGCAGTGATGCATGACAAGTGCTGTCAGACTAATCTTTTTTTCAGATATGTACTATATTCCATTTAGATCTTAAAGTGCTTAGAAAAAAATTTATAAACTCTTAACCTAAAGATTACAAGTGGCAACAAATTCATTCACAAAAATTAAGCAGTCTGTGTTTGCAAAATAAACTTAGATTCTACTAGGAATTCTAACCATGTGCACAGATCTTCCTGGTAACAGTTTTCATAAAGAAAAGTGCTCAAATTTCGTCCTATGGGAATTATGGTTAATGAGCAACTGACTAAATATAAAGCCTAATACTCCAGACAGGATTTGGGGCTTTTAAATTTGTTAGCAGGTTTCATAATTGTTTATTGCTTCTGTCTTTTTTAAAACTTATAATAGTTTTAAACTTTGAAATGACAGTTTGTGTCCCCTCGAATTTACTATTATCATCTTAATAAAAAAGAAAAAGAGTGCATGAAACAGCACCATAATTGTCATGATTTGTAAACAAAATATGCAATAGTTTTAATTCCCAAACAGATGCAGTGCCTTTGGGAGTGCCAATGTCTGTGTTATTTATTTAATAGCCAGGACCTGGAAGTGTGAATTTTGGACAAACATCCTGCAATAGATGACTGTGGGATACTTTAGAAACTTCTTCAATGCTGTAATACAAAATAAAGCTAAGGGGTTTGAGTTAGTCTGCCTGGAAAGAGTTGAGGGCATGTCAGCCAGTGCTGCTTCATCCTTTTTCTTTCCTCCTTCTTTTTCAGAAGGCAAGGGTAGGTTTGTCTAAGCAATAAATCATGTGAAACTGCTGGGCGCTGAATCACACAACTTGCACTGTGTTTCACTAAGTTTGCCTATTTGTAACATTGCACTAACAAAATATAAGTTTCGTCTTATCAAACACAATAAAGATAAATACATAAGGCTTCATGTAACACTAAATCTTTAGTCAGTCGTCAACATCATTTCAGAGATTGCATGCATTGGGGTTTGTTTGTTTGTTTACTTCATACTTCCACCAAACTGTCCATCAACCATGAAAATTGACTTCTCCAAATTGAGTATGCGTACACAGCAGATACAAATAAAATGAAGGCATGTTTAGCTAAATTAATTAACTGGAATGGGCAAATCAAGAAATCTAGCTAAATAAAGTGATGCATGGACAAATAATCTCAGCTGTGTATTGCCAAGGCTAGATCACTTTCAGAATCAGTGTTTAAAGCCAGACAAGGTCTCGGCCTATTTTATAGACTGTAACCACAATCATTTCCCCTAAATTTGTCATATGGTAGTGACCTTTCTGATAGGAAAAAGATTTTCTCTCTTTTACTAGAGGCTCACATCAGTTTTAAATGACTGAATGCTGGAGTTACTTGAAACTCAGAAATACTTTTAGGAATTTTCAAGCCACAAGAAACACCAGTTATTTTTTTCTCAGAGAATGACATAGCTTCAATTTAATTTTCCTTCTTTTATTCAAAATTACAGAAGCATGGTTTTTCTACAGTTTCAATGTGAATTTTTGAACACTGCTATTTATGCTGTAACAATGGGGATTGGTGTAGATGAACTGGAAAGTCTTTTAGCCCTTTGAGTTCTACCTGTCAAGCATGTTAATAGGTTAAGATTTATGAAGGGTTAGTTTTGATTTCCAAGATTTAGTTAATAATAATTGTTTTAAAGATTGTATTTTAGGAATTTTTGGCCACACTGTAAACCTTTAAAAAATGAATTTGGTAACACAGTTGCTCAAAAATCCTTAGGTAATTACATGCTGGCAAGTGCTGCAGTAATAAAATAAGCATTCACAGTGTTTAAAAATCGTGCATTCCCACAGAAATTCATGTAGCAGTCCAAGAACTCAGTTACCCCAAACAGCAAGTCACTACAACAGTACTGTTTTCTAGGGGTTTTTCTTATATATTTACTTCAAATTCAGTGCTAACCTTCATGGAGATCTTAATAAAATCCAAGCAAATTGCCTTTTTTTTTTTTTTTTTTTAATCAGTCTTATGTTAAATTTGCTGTTTCCATCTACTATTTCCTATTACCTAAGCTATCTCCTGGCAAATGATTTTCTGTTAATCTTTCCAAGAGTTCACTGGTGCTCATCATACATGGAGGTCCTTTCAAAATTTGGTGATCCCTTTGCGCAGCTTGACAGAACAATGTCACTCATACTAGAAGGGATGTAAGTATGCGTGCTAGGGGGACTTCAGAAACATTTAGAAGAGAACACTGCGAGTGACATGTCTGAAAGAAAAGTGAATGGTGAAAGACTGAAAAGCTTGTCGTAACCAAGCAGAGCCATTTCCTACATAAAATTGCTGGAGTGGTTGCAAATAATGTTCCACTGCAGGTCACAGGTTATGGTGTTGCTGTCGAAGCTTGAGGATCATTACTTCATAAAAGCAAAAATATTAACATCAAAGACTGAGGGGCAATGATGATGGGGACTTCTTAAACTGGATTTTTGTTGTATTTTGCGCAGAGCAGCATATATAAAACTTTTAAACAGTCAAACTAGTTGAAATTCTGTGTTATGCAGCAGTTTCAAGGCCCTTAGGTACCTGTTCTCTTACTTTGTACAGTAAACCTCCAAGGTAACATACAAGTTCGGAAAAAGCTTGAGTGTTTCTGAGAAAAAAGTAAAGGTGAAGCACTTTATAGCTGCCAAACACTTCTCTGTGTCCTTCCCTCTTCAGTCTTAGTCTTAGCTTTCCCCATTTCCCCCTCGCTCAGTCCCAGAATTCTTCCTGTTTCCTTATTAGTGCAGGACTGTATTATTTGCTCTTCATTTCTTATCATTTTTAGACTTTTATTATATATGAATTAAATTCAAAGTTTTAACTCAAACTAAGATATGCAATGCAGCATCCTGTAGCTGTAAAGTCCCAAGACTTTCTCAAGGATATGTTTATTCTTAACTAATTATTATTGCTGGTCAGGGTGGTATTAAAGTAAACGCTTCTGTCCCAGTAGTCGGAAACCTTCAGTTCTCTGCCTAAGCTTATTTGTTCATTTCTACCACCTTGTTCCAATTGTTAAATTGTCCTCCATCTCAAAAAGTTCCTTGTTTATATGGTATTTGAACTGACAGAGACCTGTCTTGCTTTGAACATAGGACTTTTAAAAGACCTGTACACACCTAGAAACAAAACTTCTGAAACAAACATACCCAAACCATTATCCATTAAAGCACAGGCAGATACTCAACCACAACATCTGGTCAATGTTCCATCTATACTCCCAAACAGTTTATATGCACTTCTCCAATACTTGTTAAAGATACACTGATTGGTCCCAAAGAAATGAAAATGTCTTATATAAATATGTAACTAATTTTGACATGTCAGGAGCATGGAGCTACCAGGATCTTCTGAATTACACAGTCTGTAACTTTTTACATTTTTCTAGATCTTAGATATTCTATGAAATTAACAAAGACTTAAGACACATTCCACCTTTGACAAACTTCAGTTTCACTTTCAAGTGACATTGAGATTCTATTCCCTGTATCATTTCTTTCTATATGTTTATTGCTATAAACTTAATCAAATAAAGACAATGTCAAACATTCTAGAACCTCAGAGAGATATGATTGTGATATGACATGGTGGACATTTGACTGTGCTCATTCAAGGTAACAAAACCTCTATACAAATATTCAAGTATAAGATAATATAATAAAGAGGAGGCAAAGCTGTAGAAGAATAAATAATTCTGAGCAAGTAATCCAATCTTTCACATTATCTGAACGCATACCTATAGAAAGAGAATGAGACAGGGAGACAGTGTTTACGAATTTGGAGGTTATAAATATTTACATGTACAGTTAGAACAGCTTCTGAAATGAGAGCTTGTGCTGTTGGTGCAAAAATACCTCTGTGCCAAATGAAGTCTTGGTGTCCTTGGTGGAGCTTGGATGAAGATTGAATGATCTCTACCGTAAGTGTAGTGTGGACCCTGATAGCTAAATTTAAGAGGTCTGAAAGGAAGAGTGCAGTTTAGAACTGACCTTTCCCAGATTAATTACCAGCTTCTGAACCTGATTATGTTTCATATGCCATTCTCCAGTATTAATTCCCTGTACAACATGGTTGAATGAGTATGTACCTCTCAGTTTTATTTTATAAGGATTAATTAATAGGAGATGCATGTATGAATTTTAACATTTTTGCTATTGTGTCTGATATTTCTTTTACTTTATACTAAGCAATCCTTACTTAGAATACCCTTCCATGTATGGTGGAATATATAATAGTGTATTCCCTGTCTATTCAAATTAAACCTACTGTGTGCATATATATCTATGTATAAAAAAAAAAAGGGAAAAATTAAAATGTAACACTTTTCTTATTAGAAATGTACACAAGAGGGTTTTTTAAATTATTTTTCTACATAAATTGAGTTCAAATTAAATGTCAAACATAATTTGGTGTAAGAAGTTTGAAATAAATGATAGTCCTCAGAGAAAGTCTAAGTACTCAGATCTCCGAGCCAAATTGTTATTTGCATAATAGCAAGCTGTAAGGTTATATATCATTATATGGCAGAACGCCAGACCATAATCTGCACAATAAAGCTACTGAAAACTTCAATCTGAAAAGCATTCATCTTAGAAAGGAGTTTGCGTCTTTTTTAAAATATGAAGCATATTGACTCTTTTTTTTCCCCTGAGCAAACAGAGTACTGCAATCTATTTCCAGCATTCTTCTAGTTTAGCTGTGGTAGACACAAATGTAAAATGAATGTTGACGTATTTGTTTAACATCCCTAAACAGATTAAATGGTTTTAGAACTTCTTCAATAATCAGCCTTGAAAAATATAAACTAACATTCACATCCCTGGATAGATTAAATTGTTTTAAAAGTTCTTCATTAATTTCAGCCAAGGAAAATGTGTTAAAAATGTAGCAGCACATTCTTTGCAGATATGCTGAATTCACCTTCTGATAATATTAACTAATTTCACTATGGAGTGTCAACATATTATACATATGTGGTTAAAACATTATTTTAAAATGTTATCAATATGAAAGGTCTTTTTATTTCATGACAAATTGCAGAGAAGCCTATGAATTAATCTATCTATTCAGAAATAGCAAATATCCATGATTGTGTGGGAGTTTTTTTCATCTTCTTGTTCCTGTGGACAGATAGTTAATGTTAGCTGTGCTAGGCACTGGGATTAGCTTTCACATAGTTGTATAAAGATGTCCCAGGGAGTGCTGGTCTCAGTGTTTTACCTAAAGTGACACCAGCTAGGGGAACCAGGACAAAGAAGGGGCAGAATATTGAAAACCTCTCCAGAAGTGAAAATAATACCAAAAGATGTAATGGATTATATTCTTTGCTGTTCAGAAATAACAACTAAAATGGGACAACTTGATGATATCCTGACTTGACCTTAGTATATTCACAGTCTATTTGTAGCTAGGAAATGGCAGTGGATTTTCCACCAGCAAAACTGCTGGTGGAAGTTAAAATAATACTTAGCAGTTATGTTTTCTGTTATATCAAGAGCTTTGTGCTTAGGATACGATGTAATTTTTGTTAAGCACCTTAGCATTTTGCTTAATATAATGTAAGATATTCAGACCTCATAGCAGCCTTCCAGTATCTGAAGGGGGCCTATGAGGATGCTGGGGAGGGAGTATTCATTAGGGACTGTAGTGATAGGACAAGGGGTAACGGGTTAAAACTTAAACAGGGGAAGTTTAGATTGGATATA
>JANHGB010025028.1:11739-21850 GCA_026283785.1 Coracopsis vasa | reverse complement strand
CGCTAACTGCCGCGCATGCGCGACTCCGCCCCGCGGCCCAGGAGTTCCTCTCCGCCTTCCCCCGCCGCTGGATGTTGGGAGGTTTGGGAGTGTTCCTTTTGCGGCGTGTGGGGTCTCGGTCCGCTTCGGCTGGTGGTCGGGGTTACACGCTGAGCGGAGGGAGCTGGGCCTCAGCGCACAACCGGTGCCGGCGGCGGGGATTAACCGAAATGCCTCCGCGCTCCGGTCTCCCTACAGAGCAGGCCTCGGAGGTTGCATGGGCTTTAACCTCAGCCGTGGGTTGCTGCTATAAGTCCAGTCAGTCCACTCGGGCAGTGACACACGCGTGGATATGAGTTAATGAATTTAATGCTCCATCCGCCGAGGCACGCCTCACCCGCCTTCAAGGGTGCAGTGTGTCTGGTGGTTGTGGGGAGTAGGGGTGGCTAGAGGTTGGCCAGGGGTGGAGAGGGGCACAGTGACACTGGGGAAAGGGATTAGCAGCTCAAGCTAACATAGAGAAGGTAGTATGCTGCTATTGGGCTGAGGGCAGCTCACTTCAGAAGGATGAAAAATGGTAAGGGGCTCAGTACCATATGAAAAGCAGAGGGAAAAGTGTATTGAAGTAAGAGGTGAAGGAATAATCATGATCGTTTTATGGATTTGTTTTCCATTAAAGATCTGATATATACCTCTTGTTAAATAAACACATTTAAAGTCTTACCTATGTTTTCATGCGAGACATCTCTACTTTCTTCCAGCTTCTAAAATGGATTGCTTGTTTTTACCAGCTACCAGTCTTATTTTAATGGTCTCATCCACCTTATGCACCTTCCTTCAGAAGTCAACAGTGGTGTGATAATACATTGCTGCCTATGTCACCAAACAATGTTGTCAGACATAGGTAATGACCTTCCTAATCATGATTATATATTGTGGCTGCTGATGCAGGCGGAGTGTAGTAGAGCCTGGAATAGTTTGTACAAGAAGGTGTCATCAGACAAAAGCTGGGAGCTCAGTGAACTGTCTTATTCTGCGTCGGCACCCAGGCAAATGTTCACATTTGGCACGAATATGTTGCTCTAAGAAGTTGTAACTGCCCCATCCCTGGCAGTGTTCAAGGCTAGGTTGGACAGGGCTTTGAGCAACCTGGTCTGGTGGAAGGTTTCCCTGCCCGTGGCAGGGGGGCTGAAACTAGATGAACTTTAAGGTCCCTTCCAACTTAAACCATTCTGTGATTCTACGATTTCTGTTCCAGAGTTGTTGTTTAAACAAGTAAACAAGAAAATAATTTAGACCTGAAGTACTCTTTAAAGTAACTCTTCAGTATTCTTCCAAAACACTTAGCAATGCTAGGACTCTCTCCAAAGATGCTGAGCATTGTGAGAACAAGATTAAAGTAGCAAAGTCGAGAAGACCACCAAGACTGAGCAAAGTAATGTGGAAGGGGCTGCAGAGAAGGAATTGAAAGTTGAGGGAAGAACACAATAGAACTAGAGTTAATGAAGAAAAAATTAGGAAAAAGAGAATAAAGCAACAGAGGAGCAGAACAGTGTTAGATGGGAGAGTGCGTGTGGAGTAGTGGTGGAGGCAGGTGAAGGTGATCTGTGTTGAAAAACACAAGTGACAATTCAGAAGGAGTATGAATTCAGCATTTGGCAAAAAGCAGGTAAGAAAAAAGTGACAGTACTTTAGTGAGTCCAAAAATTTTGTTCAAATAATTTTTTGGTAAAAAAGTGGAAGACGCTCAGTGTAATCAGAATAGATATTACTCTGGAAACGGGGTAAAAGTAAAAAGGGTCAGTACAAAGGAAAAACACAGCTGCAGGAAATGTTCTTTTAAGAATATAGGGTCACTGGAAATAGGAAACTGATGGTGGCTGTGGTTGGTACAGGTTAGGAAACACTGTCATAGTCCTTACAGTGAATGCAGTCCAACCAGTGGCAAGACAAAGACTGTAAGGTGTAAATAGGAAACACAGGGTGTTTCCTATAACCTTTATCAGATATGAAGTGGGAATTTTAGTGGGAGAGCCTGAATTCTGTTGGAAGGAGGTGGTGTGGGAAAGCAAGATGAAAAGGTAAATTGTCAGCTTCAGCTTAAGGAAACGTGCCAGGGGAGAGCAGACAGCAGAGAACAAGCTGTAACATGAATGTGTAAGAGTAAGGCAAAAAATAGCACGGAGGAAACTTCCAAAACACCATTAATGCACACCTGAGAGATGAATGCTCAGTCCCCACCTGCAGAAAAGAAGAGCAAACGTTGTTAAGAGTGACATTTAATTGCCACCGTGAAAGCAGAAAGCAAAGCTGACAGTAATGAGAAGACAAAGGAAAGATAAAGGCACTTGGCTAGACTGTTATCCTCAGATAAAAGTGAGGCTGTACCAAGACAGATGTTCAGATCAGACAGAAATTATAATCGCTGTCAGCAAAGGTCATTTACTCTGGCTAATGCTGTACTGCAGACTGAAGAATATTCCAGCTGTAGTTTCCACTTTGAAATGTATTTTATTTGCATTTCTTCTTGATAGACATTTTGTTAACAACATTCAGTATCTTTAGAGGTCAAAATACATTGCAAATTGCAGTAAACATCCAGAAATGAGACATGTTCTATTTCATTCACTGGTGTGCTGAAAATTTCATCAGAAATGGAGCATTCTTTGGTTAAATAAGAACAGCGGTTCAAACTGGCTGTGCTTAAATCCTGTTCATGCAATGCCTTTGCACAAGTTAGCAAAAAGTGAGAACCCAAGTTTAGAACTTTGTCTTCCTTTTTTTCAGCAAGTATACAGACATGACTAAATGCATCTCTTAAATATTGCAAAACCACAGTTAATGTTTTAAATAATACATATTGCACAACAAACTTTTTTGGGGAAGCTACAGAAATAACTAAAATGCAGAACACATGGAAATAAATTACACATCAGGTAGTTGAAATGTTTAATAAATTCATAAAGGCTTATCAAGACCTTTTATTAAAATGCTTATTTTATCTAACAATTAAAGCACAGAAAATAAATAGGATTTTTGCTATTGACTTGAACTGAAGCAAGATGAGACCCTTTACAGTCTCAAAGGACTAGGATTTTATTATGATATCTCAATAACATTCTTTGGGTTAAAAGCTTTAACAAAGATCACTTACCATATGATGACCAATATCACTTGAGACATCTGTCACTTTGAAGAAAAAATGGAACTAGTATATAATTAATAATGCAAAGCCCAATTAAGACAAACTGCCATCTCCTCCCTTTTTTAGTCTAGAAAATGCCATTCAAAACCTACAGGTCATATTTTTGATGAATTTCTACAGACTTTCAAGGACTTTATGGTACCTATTCTTTGGGAGAAGGAAGCATGAAATGAGAATAGGTGATTTAAGTATTTATTCTTGAAGCTCCTTTTGTCACTTTATATGCTATCACCATTTTATGTTTTGAGGTTCTGTCAAGAGCCTCATGGCAGGTCCATATAGAAAAGCTTCTTGATAAATGTGTCCATTTACAATACAGGAGTTACTCTAATTAATCGAGCTGTGCAGGGAGACAGCCCACAGCATGTAGGGTATTGTAAATTCAAAACTTCTGAAACAGTTAAAGCTCTACTGAATATCATTGATACAATCCCTTACTGCTTTAAGGCAAGAGCATTAATAAGTTAATAGACAGAATATAGGACCATGTCACTGTTACCAGGCTGTCTAAGGATATAAGTGAAATTGAGAGTATAGTAACAACAGCATTTGTAAGATTCTTCCTGTCTTCTTCAGTTTGTTTAAACATTAAACTTGTACACTGGATTTGTTTAATCTGTGTGTGTCTGTGTGTGTTTAGGGGCAGGGGACAGAATAGGCAGGTCAGGTTTCTCTAGGAATAGTAGTAAACTGGGATAATGAAGCATGTAATTAGAGTTGCACAGAAACGTTGGACTCTGGAGATTCCCTTACAGGGTCTAGTACTCTGCCTGTTGATGTCGAACTTAAAAGTCCCATTAATCCTAATGGGCGAAGTATCAGATCCATAGTGGACAAAGATCTCCATGGCAAAATTATGTGAATCAAGGAGGATTTCACTTGATGGTATTCTATAAATTTGTACAAGATGGGCTGTTTTGCTTCAGTACTACACAGTGAAAGATTTGAGGCAAACTCAAATGGGAAAATGCTGTTCATCTGCCAAGGAAAAAAAAAAGGGAAATAGAAGCAGGCAGGACATTTCCTCCTTTTGCATATACCTCTGCAAATATCTGCACTGCTACCAGAGTCTCTGGTAATGAGACAAGGAAAAAAAGGGCTTAACGAGTGTCTAAACAAAGTTTTCCCCCCAACATTTGTCTTCATTTCTTACAGAATATCAGGAATGGTCATGATGCCCAGAGCCTTGAGCCCGTCCAAGGGCTAAGTGGCCCCTGGTGAGTTAAACTAGCACGGTGCCTAGCTCTGCCCTGGGAATGACTCCCTTTTTCCATGCCTAAAAAAATAAGATCAGCTACACTTAATTGGTTTCCAGCTGGTCATAGCTCACGCAGCTGCCTCTGAGCTTTACCCAGGGATTAACCTGTACAAGCTCAGGTCAGTTGCTCAGGGACTTAGGCTCCTCCTCAGATCCGCCATGGTGTGGGCTGGTGTCTGAAGCTCAGATGCTCTTCCAGGGATGCTGGAGAACCTTCCTTCCCCACAGGCACAGAAGCCCCATCTCAATCTGTCTCTTTCTTAATATAACAGGGAGAACAGTCACACAGTTTTCAAACAGTGTAATGACTTGGCTCGTTAGCCATGGGAACTTTCTTACTGTGATACACTTAGGAACTGCAGTTTACCAGCACATCTAGAGAAAGGGCTGAAGATGAACAAAACACCTTTAAACTCTTCTGGTACTATCACATGAGGCGCCTATTCATAATGTATTTGCAACAAAGTTTGCACTTTCCACACGAGGAAAATTAGCTTTTCATGGCCTGAAATATATACCTATCTTTAGGCTTCTTTAAAAAATAAATTCAGGAACAAGCCTTTTAAATCTTGGTGAGGAAACAGTGTTACGGGACTGGCTCCACCCCTAGATGAGTTAGTGATGGTTTGCAAAAATCAGTTGCACAAATAGGTTAAAAATAAAGTGGTGGCTGGAAGAAGGATGAAAAAAAAATCAGGACTACAGGCCATTAAAACTACTTTTCCTGTCTCAGAGCAGGAACAGGCTAGCTGAGAACATTTACTTAAATTCTTCTTATGAGAATGTTTATACTTGTAATTGGATAATCCTTGTGGGGCTGATTTGGTTTCGGCCCTTAATGTGTTCAACCAGCTTTGTGTCAGTGAGAGACAAGTTATATTGGAGCCACGTTGTTTGAGCTGCTTGCATTTTTTCTACTAAAAGAATTTCCACTCAATTTCCAAGTGAAGTATCAAATTATCTAGTTAGGGAAAAGCACATGTAGAAAATACAAGTTAGGAAATGAGGACAGCTTTAGCAAAGTTTTAGCTTAAATACCTAAATTTTCAGCTATTAAGTTTCTCTGAAGAGTACTTACAAATAACGGGAGATCAAGCAGCAGTTAATACCTCCACAATGCATAGAGAGTTCTGAGTAGGCAGTTTGCTTTTTCTGCAAATCAGAACATTATATTTAGCACATACTGTAGTTTCCCTGTGGGTGCACCGCCACAGAAGTCAAAACAAACAGATACAAAGCATTTTTAAGCAGCATTTAAGATGATGCATTGCCTGTTTGAAATGACAAGTTTGTACATTGCAGGGTAGGGCTAGTATCCATTTCTCCTTTATAATTTGAAAGTCTGTGTTGGTTTATTTTTCACTCTGTGCTGTGTAAGACAGGGCTATTTTGAAGACTTCTGGGGAAAGGAGAAACAAAAAATCACTGTGAAGTAACCATCCAGCAAAAGACTTTAAATGTGTTTGGAAAGGAAACTCAGGAGAGCTCTATCTCAAAGCCCATTCAATCATCCTTTACTTGGAGCTGCTTTTAAATACTCTTCTACTGCAATGGCAGAAACCTCTCCATACCAGCTTTGAAGCCAGATGTGCTCAATGTTCATTTTCATGAAGAACCACTCATAGCTACGAGGCCACTTTCTTACCACAGGGTGCCTGGAAGGACAAAGAAAAGGAAAAACCAAAAACTTAGAAATATGTGCCAAGGCATACGCATAATCTGTTTCTTATTTCAGCCTACTCTGCTCAGCCAGTGAAACCTGAGATCTGAGAGCCACCACCATTCATCTTTTTTTGCCCTCCCTTGCAGTAAGTTTTACAGTCTTCCCCACCCTGGTCTGGTGACATCTGCAATGAAGGCAGTCAGCAGATACCACCTTCCCCCATTGCAGAACCACATCTCTAAAGGGAGATGTTGCTTGGTCTCTTAAGTAAGTGAAAAACAGTTAGAGGAGATTCTTTGAATGCGTGTTAAGGTTGTGTTTGTATCTGTTCAAAGGAACAGTGTTCTGAAAATACAGCATCTTTGGTAGCAGTTGTGGTATGTCAGGAGAGCTAATAAAACTGGCTAGCATAGAGCACAGCCTCGATCTGACGCCTGCTAGAACCTTCTCACCCTGTAATTCTGTCTTATTTCTTGGGCTTGCCCTTACAGCTAGCTCAGAGACCCTCCCCACCATCAATACTGGGTGCAGACATCTGGTCCCCAAGTCCCAGCAAGTGCATCTGCAGAGGATGCTGTGGGATGCTCAGCAGCAGTGCACAGAGCAGGTAAACCAGCTCAAGTTACAGTGTTCATGGAAGCACAGGCGAAAGCGGTGCCAGTCCAGGCAGAGCTGGCCCAGTGCCCCTCTGCCCCTGCAGAGAAGATGGTTGGTTTGGCAACCTCTTGGGTTAGCTGGGCCATTTTCTGAGTTGTCCCTTTGAGCATGCACAACCGTGGCATTGGGAAGTGGCTCCAGCTGCTGCCAGTGTTGGATGGCGTAAGCCCTGGTAGCCTTCTCTGTGTCGTTCTGGCTTTTGCTAATCCCAATTTCCTGGCAGTATTTGATTGACCAGGCAGGGTGTGCCTGGAGGACCATCCCTGGCAATCAGTGTGGGAGGTGTGTGTAAACTAAGGTTCTGGCTTTTCAGGCCTGTTATTCTGAAGACCCACTGGAGGGCATGGGGGCACACCCTGGGTGTGTGTGTATGTATGTGTCTGGGCTGCGCTTGCATCTGTTCAAAGAAAGGTGTTTGGTAAGCGTTATGGCTTTGGTAGCAGTTATCATGGTACCTCAGGAGAGGTAATAAAACCTGTGAGCTCTACCCTACAATAGGTGTAAGACCAGAGGCAACAGAGCTCTGCTCTGTCTCTGAGTAGGGGGCTGTAGCTGAAGAGCACTACGTGTCCTAAGGTGGGGAAGAATCATTAAAGGTAACAAATAAACCCTGGATTTATGGAATCTCTCCTTGGAGCCAGGTGAAGTATTTTCATAATCCCCAGATCATAAACCACGTGCCTTACTGGAGTCCAACACCGATTAATTGCATGTTCGTATTTCATTACCTCTAGAGTTAAAAGGAAGTCACACAGCTCTGCCTGTCATTCCAAAGCACACAGAAGCCAACATGCCTTGTGGCCCAAAGTAAAAATTAGGCTTGTTACTGCTCAGATTTTCTATACCAAATGTCCACATCCATATATTTCTCTCAAACCTGCGGGTTGCACTCTACTATATGCCTGTTACATACAGACCTGGAAAACATTGCTTGCTTGGCAAATTCCACTTCCTCAGGAGGCACCGTGACCATCTGTCCCATGAGAGTCAGCCTGGCGCACCTTGGATCCTCTGGATCAATTACATTTTTTCTGTGCACAGAGAAAAATGCTCATGTGTAATAGCTTGGTTTCTCTGTTAAGGTTTTTTTGAGAAACACAAACTCCTGCTCACATACAAAAAAGATGAAATATTTTGTCAAGCCTTGCAGGTCTTTTCTGTACCCAGCTGTAACATTTGAGGAGGGTCTTTAAGGAATACTCACCTGAAACAGCTTTCTGCTGTAGATATTTTATTCATCTTAATTTGTATTCTCAAAAACTGGATTAATATATGCTAGGTAGTAAAAATGTGAAAATGGCAGCTTTCCCAGACATACGTACAAACCGGAATTCAGGATTCTAAAAAGAACTAGTGAGATGGTTAGTCTATGCCTATGCGTACAAAATAAGTGTTCATACCTGTATTTATGCATAAAAAGATATGGTCTTTTCCTTGTGCTTATCCTATAAACTCAATCCTTGTTCATTTTTAACCATTTTTCAATTGCTTTACGCCAAAGAGACAAGTAAGATCTATTAAAAAAAATTCCCCAACTGCCTTCATCCTTCAGACCAAGACAGGGAAGGTACTTGTTGATTTTTGGCTTTCTATACAGTAATAATAAATAATTCCCAGTAGTAGCTGTCAGGCAATTGCTGACTCTAACATATACAATACAAGGATATAAATCATAAGTAAATTGACCAGTCACAAAAAAAGTTCTATGAAATGACTGCAAAGGCCTGATCTTGGCAATAGCCCCAAGTCCCATTGCTAGCATTTTGAGCCTGTTCAGCATCTCACAGGACTGTCTCCTCACGTAAGAACATAAGCCCAAAAAACTATATTAGGAAACGAAGACTGCATTTTTTCTTCTCTGTGTTTTAATCGGAAGCAGCAACTCACAGTAAATTACATCTTATCTGTGTGCAAGTTTACTTAAAGATCTTGGCTTGAGCCCTTTAGCCTTAACTGCGTGCAATCTGCAGTGGCTTTTTTTGTTTTGGGGGGGAGGGATATAATTCTCAGTATATGTCTATTGCAGGAAACATATGGACATCATCCTGCAGCAATTTAACACCTGCAGATTCCTCACAGATGGTTATGAAAGAGTGTAGCTCACTGGATAAAGAACCTGCTTTTATGGATAGGCTATGAACAGAGGTACGCAAGGAAGTATAGTGGTCTGATTGATACTCAGCTATGCCCAGTAAGCACTTGGCACCATCTGTAGCCTGAACTCCAAAGAGCCATTTGCAGTCACATCATCTCTGGGATGATTTTTCAACATCCTGTTCAGTCTGGAACAGCAGTTGTGTGAAGAGGGTGTTCAGCTCTCTGGACAAACTCCTCTCATATTCTTTTTTCCTCTACCACACTTTCTGCATGAGAGGAAGGGCAGCTGCCAAACATCAAGCTCAAACTTTCTGTTCGCATCAACTAATAAGGATGCAATTTTCTGTAGTACATTTTTTATTTTTTTAAAATGAAGTAGTAAATGAATGGTGTTCTGAGTACCTGAAAATCTGCATTCCCCACTCTGGCACTGGGTTTGGTTTATTTATGCGCCATTTCCTCTGCAGCCTAACAGTAATGTAAAACAACTGAAGAGCAGGGAAAAGCAGGAGTATTTGCAAATGCCTTTCTTGTGTATAGCTCCTGTTGTCATTAAGCAGTGAGTCCTGCCTGCCTTTGCTGAGACTGTTTCGCCTGATAGGACTAGTGCCAGATGTGACTTCTCTGATTTACAGGAAAAGCTGCTCTTTACATATTTGGCCGACAGCAGAAACCACACACTGTACATCCATATCCTGAATGGTTTTATTTCTGTTTTTCACCCTGTCTCCTTCTTCTGTTTGCAGTTTTCTGTATGTTCTCGTGAGTCAGGGTGTTACACTGAATGACACACACAATACTATCCTCCCAGTAAAAGTTATTTACGCTGAATTTTGCATATTGGAATAATATTCTGGAGGGTCAGTTTGTTCTTCTGGGACATGAGGCAAACAAATTATTTGTTGAAATCCTGTTAAAGTTTTGGAAGAGTTGAAGGGGGGAATGATACATTTGAGTTCAGTATGCTGTGTTATTACTTTGTTGGCTTTGCTTTTAGTGCTGCCTCTTATCACAGGTTTTCTGTTTCAGAATAGGAACCTTGTTTTCTAATCTTCCATTAGCATTAGTATTTTCTGTATCAAAGGAGCCCTTCATATTCTGAAGTAAATCTGTTTCTGCATTGGTTTTGGCATAGTACTTCCCTAATAATGTGTGATTACTTTTATACGTTTTAAACCATCAAAAATCCCTAAACTTCCAGCTATCACTTCTGACTCCATTGTGAACAGCTCTGAAATTCTCAGTTGTATTG
>JANHGB010025027.1:9588-29163 GCA_026283785.1 Coracopsis vasa | reverse complement strand
AGCCTTCCAGTATCTGAAGGGGGCCTATAAGGATGCTGGGGAGGGACTCTTCATTAGGGACTGTAGTGATAGGACAACGGGTAATGAGTTAAAACTTAAACAGGGGAAGTTTAGATTGGATATAAGGAGGAAGTTCTTTAGTGTAAGGGTGGTGAGGCACTGGAATGGGTTGCCCAAGGAAGTTGTGAATGCTCCATCCCTGGCTGTGTTCAAGCCAGGCTGGACAGAGCCTTGGGTGACATGGTTTAGTAGGAGGTGTCCCTGCCCATGGCAGGGTGTTTGGAAGTAGGTGATCTTAAGGTTCTTTCCAACCCTAACTATTCTATGATTCTATGATTCTATGATATTTTGCTAATGAAAGCGTAGCAAAAAAGAAGCTTCAAACTCTGTGAAGCCAAATAAAAGAGAAAGAAAGTAATTCCTTGAATCAAATGTTTTACTACTGTTAACCACATGCTACAACAGTGGCATTATGACTAGAGTTCTACAATAACCATAATGCTTATGTGATGTAATGGTAATGGGATTAATATTAATTCAATTTTTATTAAAGTTCTTGAATACTTCCCAAATTCAAATAATGTAGAATTTCAGTTGCTGAGTGTTTCCTAGTGAGGAGATATAAAAGACTGCAATCAGACACAAGTTTTTTATTTCTCTTCTAAGAAAGGCACAGTTGGTTACCTTCCTGTCACTCATGAAGATTATGTTTTTAAAGGTCTGTTTGGGAAAATACATGCATTTGTTAATGAGTTATGTTCTTTTATATCATGCAGTGTTTTGAAAATGTACTTTTCTCTTAAAAGCTTTCTATAAGGAACAAGGTAGAAAACATGACACGAGCTCAAATGATACACTTTATACTGTTACTGAATTTTAGTCACAAAGTTGATATTTTCATTGCAATATTTATAGTTACCTCTCACTGGATTGAAATAAAAGAAATCTGTGTTTCAATGTAGTTATTTGCTAAACAAACAAAACCTATCAATGTGAATATATAACCATGAAGATTTCTGACAGGCAGTATTCCAATTTCTTTTGGAAACAGCATCTATTTTAACAGCATCTTTTTTAACAGCATCTATTTTGAGCAGCTTTGGTTTCATCCTTGGCAATGCAGCTGAAGCTGCCTTTTGGTTGTGAGCAAGATGAGCTTGCTGGTGTCTCCTCAGTCCCTAATGAGTGGGTTTTCGTATGTCAGAGCCACACTCAAATGAAGGCAATTGGAAGTAACTGCTCAGAAGATGCCCAAAAGTAAGTTGCCATGGAGATGGAAAGGCTAAACACCACTGTACGACTGACCTCGGTGGAGGGTGATTTCTCCAAATGACAGCTGAGGTCGCAGGGCCATGATGGGAAGCTCATCCTGCCAGCTCTGTCTCTGCCTCTAGTCTATGGATAAATAAAGAATTACTGCTTCCAGTTTAGGCAGTCCATTAACCTTCACAAACCTGAACTTTCATTCAAATAATTGTAAAATAAGTATAAGTGGTGAAACCTGAGCAGAATCACTGCTATTCATATGGCCTTTGGAAAGTTTAGGGACTCAATCCCGAGTGTGGATCCTCTGGTATTTTAAGCAGAGAGATATCTTTCCAAGTTTTCTGCCATAACTGGGAAATGTTAGAGCCCTTAATTACCAGCAAAACCAGGAAATCATTCATTGACTGGCTGCCAAATGAATGCAAACAGGATGTCTATGCCTTTCATCAGCGCTGGCACTTTGTGTTTGCTGGGAAACTACCCTCTCTTTTACTTATTTGTATTACTAATGAGTTCTTTTAGCTTAAATTCATTCCAAGACGTGCATTAGGATAAGCCACTATATGTCGGCTTTGCTGTACCTCATCTGGGATCTGTCATAAGGACAGAAGGGGGACTAGTTCCTGCTATGAACCTCTGTAACCCAATGTCTCCCTCTCCGCTCGTGACTCCCACAAATACAGTAAAACCTGATTTAAGTGCCAGGACAGAGACTGGTAAGTACAAATTGTCTGACAGAATTGATCTTCCACTCGAGGTAAATAACAGGGCTTTTTTCAACACCTCGGCACTACTTCAAAGTGGTCTCTTAAGACATAGCTCATTGTGGGTGAGGTTAGGGGTGCAGGTTTAGGCGCAGGTAAATGGCTGGTTGCAGAACCAAAATGACTTCAGAAATAAGTGCTTGCTGGTGGTATTGTGAGCAGCAGCTTGCTGTTGACTGTTCTAAATGCCAGAAGCTGTTAAATTTTATTGTGATTCTGTGGAGTGGGCCCAGCATTAGGAAGAAATAGCTTCCGTGAAAAGTACCTCTTAGAGCCAGAAATATTTTTCAGCAAAAAAGAACTTGCAAGTCTGGTGCAAGTCCCAGACAGCTCTATGACAATAAGTTCAGAGAAACTTTGAATCCAGTGAAGTACTTACAGTGAAGGAGATGGAGGAGCCTGGAAAATAAATGTGATGTTGTCAGTAGGAAGGCAGCCCACCAAAAGTATATCATCTCACTATAGCCCTCTGTATACCTATTTAATTCTTGAGCTGCTCCAAAATCCTGAGTCTTATCTTTAATGTCCTGACAGGGGTAGGACCTGTCTGTTCTGTAGGAATGGTGCAGTTAATAGTATTTGGTTCAATATTGAGCTGATTGAGATCTTAATTTTTTCTGCTGTGAAAATTATTGCCACCATCTATCTCATTGAGGCTAAAGCAGCAGTGCAAAATCCTGTACAAGACTCCTACATTTGGAGAGATGTAGTGGAGTAGCTTTTTTTTCTTTTCTGTTCCAGCTCCTGGGTGTTAACAGCCAGGCAGAAGAGATAGATAGGAAGGAACATCAACACATAAAGAAATGTCCTGACTGTGAAAAGAAAGAACATCAACACATAAAGAAATATTCTAACTGGCACCATTTCTGTGAAAAGTGGAATGGGATCATTGTTTCTGACAAGATGAGATTACTGACGTGCTATCCTGCCTCCAGACTCCACTTACCTGTCTCATATACCTACCTCTCCCTTTGACCCCTTCAAGGTTATTATGAGTGCAATGTGTTTGTGTAAAGCCCCTAACTAACAACACACTAAATAGCATTAATCTTGTGGCTTATGTATTAGGATGGGGTTCAGGTGAGTTGAGGCTCCAGTTCACCTCTCCCGCAGGTTTCCTGTGTGACTCTGTCCTGTGTTTCTCAGACTCTCATCTGCAAAATGGCAACAAAATCCTTGCTTGTGTGCTGAGGGGATGCAGAAATTCAGTACTTAAAATATACTCGCCTCTGTAGTGACAGTGCTTAAAA
Organism: Coracopsis vasa; assembly: GCA_026283785.1. Lineage (NCBI taxonomy): Eukaryota > Metazoa > Chordata > Aves > Psittaciformes > Psittacidae > Coracopsis > Coracopsis vasa. Next base: position 25,883 of record JANHGB010025027.1, on the reverse strand, counting down.
TAAATTCAGGCATCCTCATGAAGGAAGCAGCAACAGTATTTCAATACTGCAGAAAATGGGAACTCCCCCATGACTGCCACTCTTGCTCTGCAGCTCTCCATCTCTTTCTTTACTCTCCTTTTCCTCTGGATGCTCATTTTTCTTTTTCTCTTACTACCATCAGATCATGGAGGTTTTGCAGGAGGGAATATGTTCTGCTTGCAAGTAGCCAAATGTCCTGGGTTTGGCTGTAACAGTTATTTTTTTCACCTTTCTCGTAGCTGCTAAAGTGCTGTGTTTTACCTGTAGTCTGATACCAATGCTGATAACACACTGACGTTTTAGTTGTTGCTCAGTAGCACTTACCCTGACCAAGGACTTTTCAGTCTCATGCTCTCCCAGTGAAGAGGGGCAAAAGAAGCCAGGAGGAAGCAGAGACAGGACAGCTGACCAAACTAGCTAAGGGGGTATTCCAGACCACAGCACGTCATGTCCAGTATATAAACTGAGGGGAGTCACTCAGAAAGGCAAATCATTGCTCGAGTCAGGCTGGGGGTCAGTCAGCAGGTGGTGAACAATTGTATTGTGAATCACTTCTGTTTATTGTTTTTTTTTCCTTTCCCCTTTTAGTTTTATATTCTTTTCCTTTGTTTTTTCCCTTATCATTAGTAGTAGTTTTGTATTATACTGTAGTTACTGGAATGTTCTTATCTCAACTCATGGGATTTACATTCTTTTGATTCTCTTCTCCATCCCACCTGGGGAGGAAAAGACGGGAGTGAGTGAACAGCTGTGTGGTGCTGGGCTTAAACCACAACAGTCCTTAAGTGTCTAAAACCAGCATACCAAACAACGTTTCAATTCCCAGGGGGAGCTTGCGCTTTTCACTTTCAGTTCCCATCCACTTGAGGGAGTGTGGACAATTACATATACCGCATTCATCATTAATGCTGCCAGAGTTAGGGTTGATGGAGGCTGAGCTGCATTGACATTGTGATTTCTGTTCCTGCTCATTAGTACTGTTATGAATTGTTCTTCATTTATGTTCTATCTATCTCAGTTCCAGAGAAGGCCTGTGGGGAGCGAGAGAGGCTCTTTTTGGGGATGAGACATGTGTATGTGCCTGCATCTTATTTTGCCTAATGCCTGAGACAGTAATGACTGTGAGTGGTGGAGGGGGTGGTGAAACTAATAGGTACTGTAGAAACACAAACTACTAATCACACAACTGAAACCCAAGGCAATCACAGGGTTCATTCTTGTACCAGCAGTAATCCCAAGCCCAAGGTTGACGTGTTGGTTTTGCTTTGGGGGTGTCAGGGTCCAACTGGAGAAAACCTGAGTGTCGGACCCTGTAATAAAGTGTGTAATAAAGGAGATAGATAGCGATAGGACAGATTGGAAAAATGGTGGAAATGAAGCAAGAATTTGGGGTGCAGAGAGAGAGAGAGATAGTCATCACTGTGGATCCAGTGGCGTCCCAGGAATCCATCATCAGCGGTGGTGTTGGTTCAGGGTTCATAGTTGGCATCGGTTCCAACAGGGTTCGTAGTTGGTATCGGAGCAGAGTGTCCCCCAAGAGTCTGTAGTAGTCGTCAGAGGTGGGTGTCCTCGTGGAAGTGTCCTTCTGGAGTCATACCTTTGAAGGTACCCTTGGAGGTGTCCTGATGGAGTTGCCCTCATGGCAATGTCTCATGGAAGGAGTTCCTCAGGGTCCGTAGTAGTCATTGGTGGAGAGTGTCCTTATGGAGGCATCCTTCTGGAGTCCTCCTCATGGCAATGGCTCCTCTTCATGATTACTTTTTCGCCCTTTTATGATGAGTTCTAATGTTTTTCATGTCATGTATTACACATTCCTGGTGGACCAGTTTCCCTGGTCTTGAAGCCAGCTCTTCAACTTCACGTGTCAGCAGCAATTCTTGGGATAATGGGCAGCAATTCCTCACACCAATGCTAGAGGTAATGGATGGAAGAGTCTGAGCTCTTTCCCACTTATCCCTCAGGCAATGGACAGCGGAGTCCCAGTTCAGCTCCTCACACCCTTCTCCTAGGCAATGGGTACTGGAGTCTTATCTCAACTTCTCCTACCCATCTCTGAGACAATGGATTGGTGGAATTTCATCTCAGCTTCTCATATCAATCTTTGAGACAATGGACAGTGGAGTCTGATTTCAAATCAGTCTCTCACAGGGGGTTGATGTTACTTGAAAATATAAAGCTAAATAGAAGTTGCTAAGTGTTAACAGGTTTGCAGTTATTTCTCTCAATGCTGTTGTCAAAGAGACAGCAAAGGTAGGAGAGAATCTCTGGGTTTTATCTGCCTAAGAATATAGGATGTTTGCTTTCTCCTGGAAATCAGACTTCAAAGTAGAACAGTCAAAATGAGTTGATTGCAGTGATTTCTAATGGCTGTGTTTTTACTGGTCTGGACAGGTTAAGAACGTCCTGGATGACATTCTGGAGATGCTTCCAGAGGAGTTTAATATAGCAGAATCATGCAGAGCACCACTGCCTTAGGGCTCTACACCTTTGTTTGCCATCAAGAGTGTGAGTGGATGAATCTTCTCCTTTCAGTCTCTTTAAAACAGCTGGACTGGGCTGAAGGCAAGTAAGTGACTTTTTTAACACTACTGTTGTTCTTCTATGTATTTTTGGGCTTTTTTTTACTTTTTTTTTTTTGGGGGGAAGTGGAATAGCTATTGTTTATGATGCTAGTATGTTTTTTGGAGTTGACGTGTCTCCCTACACAGCAGTGCTGCAATCTGCACTCTTCTATGATGCTGGGGCAGACATATGGACTAAACTAGCATATGTTATCTTGGCCACTGGTAAGTACCCTTCAGTAACAGGGTTTAACTACTACGCACAGAGCTATTCCAGTGATCTAAATCCAGCAGCTTTGTTCCATTTACTTTTTTGTCCAAATTTTGTTTTAATGCAAGTCAGTTTTACTGTGAAGTGTGTTTTGCAAAAATGCCAAGCACCTGGCTAAAGCGAAGGCTTTGTCACCTCCCTTTGTCCCAAGTACTAGGGGTGTTCAGCATTTTGTAGGATTTCTTTTCCCCTTCCCTGCCATCAGCAATATCCCCTTGCAGGTGGTTGGATATGTATAAAATAGGCAGTGTTTTGGAAATTCCTCTGATATCTCATGGCAGTGTATGCCACAGCATGCCATTATTCAGCATCTGTCAGACTTTCTTGTTCCCCTAATTTGTATTTTGCTCTGATTTACTTGAAGTTTAAATGCACCACTGAAGATGGTATCAGACAATTTACATTAAAGAATCAACAACTGTTCCCGATTTTTAGCAGTTTCTGAATAACACATTCATGGTGTTAACATGACTGATGGTCATGTTCAGGGTTTTCCCCAAGACAAGTTTTACAGGTCTGAGAATACTCACACTCTCCGTTATCAGCAACCTGCCACATGCTGATCACCTTCTACAACTTGGCATCATTTTGGGCATCAGGGAAAGAACAAATTCCCCTAAACCCATGACCTTGTGCTTATGCAGGCATGTACTTTCTCATTACTTCAGCCATGTACTTTCTCTCGTAGACAAGAGAACTATTATACTTGAAGTCTGCAATTTATTTATATGTTAAAAAAGTGGTACATACAGATTAAGTCAGAAGCTATTGCCACTTTTAGGGTTACCAATCTCATGTGTTAAGGAAAACTTCACATCTGGACACAGGACCTTGTGCTGCCAGCAGTGGTCTGGCTTTCTGACAGGTAAGCAGTGATGGTTGGTGTCATGGTTTCACTGCCAGACATTGATTTTTTCACCATTGGTGTTAGCTGTGTTTGTGATGCTGTTTGGAGAGTTGAGCACAGTCTAAATAAAAAGAAAAATCAGCTAAGTATCAGAATGACCATCATCTCCTGAAAGCAGGGGCACCAACAAGGACAAGTCTTCAGCCTAATCAGGTGTGAAGACAAAGCAGCTAAGGAAATGAAACCTTGAATTTTATAGTTTAAAAAAGGTAGAGTGCGAGTTTTCCTACCATTATTATTTAACCAATTCAGTGCATATGTCATGGTACTGTTTTGGTTTGTTCTGTACTGTTCAGAATATTTTGTTTCCAAATAATTGCATTCATGCAGCTTTTCTGCCTTCCTTCAAATAACAGCCAAAGGAAAAATAAACCAAACCAAACTCCAGCCAGTCTCAGGCTTGAGCACTACTGGTCCAAGAGGGGCACATTAACAGTTCTGACATTAAAATTGCTGTCTGAATATTGAGTTATTGAAATTATTACTTTTTAAAGCTGTACTGCACAGCATGGCATGCAAGAACAACTGGCCTTTGGATAATGTATGCTTGACTGCAGATGCTACCTTAAAGACCAAAGATTATGGCTGCCCACCAAGGGACGAAGCCTGTATCTGTGGGCTTTTTGTGGAAGGTAAGAAATAAGCTTAAATTGCTTGATCTCAGTAACCTAGTTCAGGGACTGTAACTCCCTTTATTAGGTAGGTAAGTGCCATCAGGCGTTGGACCTAAAGTGTTGTGATCCTGTGAACAGCACTGAGGAAGTTTAGGAATGGCAATGGATTGTTGATGTTGGGCCACTGTGACTTTAAATTTCATACCAGCTTGGTGTCCTAATCACTGACTCTCTGCATTTAAATAACTGTTAACTGGGTCTAAACAAGGTCTGCATTCTAATAAAACAGTACTCTCATATAGTTGAGATTCAGAAGCTTGAAGACTATTCCAGACTTTAGCTTTTACCCCAAAACCGATAGTCTAGAAATTTTCAGCAGCTCTAAGAGGTACAGAATAGGGTTAGTGGTTACCAGATGTTGGTATCAAGATGGTTACCAGATGTTAGATCAAGCCGTCTACACAGTCACAGTTAAAACAAACAAACAAGCTATTTAAAAAAATCACCTTTCTCCTGTCTTTTCTTCCACCTCGGCAGAAAGTTGTCAGTTCTAAACAACTAAATCAGATCTAAACAACTCTCAATTTTTCATTTGCTAGGCCATAATACTTATAGGCCACTGGGGAGACAAAAGAAGCAAGTAAATACTTAAGAACCCTGTATTAGCATGATATATCAACATACCTAAGTGGGTGATGTGTAAGTAAGTATGACAAGAGTAGATTTTTCATTTAGGTTTCCAAGCAGTCGATTATTGCAGTAGCTGTAATATGGTTGTAGGCTGTCCCTGAATGGAAATCATGTTCAACTTTTGAGCTGCAATCCCTCTTTTAACAGCTTTCAGAGGACAAACATTGTACTTTGCTGAGACTGAAGCACCTAGTTTAGGAATGACAATTAAGGCACACAGTCAAAATGGGATTTTAGTTTTAACTTAGAAAGGCTGTCAACTGAGTTAGAGCTAGTTAGAGGAAAGGTGAATGACTCCAACAGCAATTAGAGAAACATCATTATTACTCTTCGCCAGGCCTGAATGTAATAAAAAGAAAGCACCTCTTTTGGAAGGGAGTTGCCACGACAGCAGGAAAGCCCCAAGGGGAAAATCAGGATGGGAGACTGGAGCAACTACAAGCGTGTCATTTGACTGTTGCTTTTCTAAAATGGTAACCTGAATCTGTCACTCAAAGGCTGTTCATTCCTCCTCTGGGTATAAGGAAGGTATCAAGGAACTTTGTGAAATGCAGTTTCTGTGTTTGTGTTGGTATTTACAAAGATAAACTTTCCTGATGCTAAATAAACACTTCTACAATCCACAACAAGCATCTGCAACACTTTTATATGCTACTTTGATATATCACTATACAAACAGGTTCTTCAGTGTAGTTAAGACAGATGAGTTCTGTGCTGCTGAAAGGCTATGTACTTTCTGAAAACTGCTGAGTTTGCTGTGTTTGTATTTGTTCTTCTAACAAACATGGGCTAAACACTCAAAGCATAGTTCTGCACCTCTTAGAATACTTGCCCATAATCTAGTGAATCATTAGGAGAAAATCTGAGCACTTGACTTTGACAGATACATTCAGTCACAGGCATACTCGAAGTCCCAAATATAAGTAGTTTCCAGTCCCTGTTTTCAATGAAAGGGCATGCTGATGAAACCAGATGTCCATTCCCAGCAGAAGCTAAATACTCCTCTCCACATTCACACAAAGAGATGATGCACACCAGGTCAACAACAGTCTACAATGGATCTGTATATTTAAACATAGCTTTAAGTATTCAGCAAAAGGCAACTCTTTGAATCTGAAGTACTCTGGTCTTGCACTACAGAACACCATGTGCCTATCTTTACTGTAGGCACGAGGTGAGACATCTAGCTGGGACCATAGCTGAACCGGCTCAAGGCATTGACTTGTGAGTAATTTTTGTGAGGGCTATTCCAGTGGATGGAAGTGAAACTAATAATGTTTATGAATGTCCAATTTCTAAAACCAAAAGCAGACGGCCAACTTATGTTTGGATTTCCACTATGAAAAGCAAGGAGAAGCCACCTAAATGGGCTCTAGCAGATGTAGCTTTATTCTTGGCAGTTTAGTACTAAGCTTTCAGTACTATGTACTGCTTCCTTAATCTGCCTTGTAGTTAAAGCAAAAGGAGATATTTTTCATAATCAACTGGAGCAGATTTGCATCCCAAAAGCACAATCTTTCCTATAACACTCTATGTGCTCCATGTTGTTATATTCTCACCTGTCAGTGTTGTCTTCATGTCTTTCTCCACATAATTATTACTGATCTGCAAACATTCCTTCATTACAACAGCCACAGAAAATAAATGGGAGACATCAGCATCTGGATGTAGTTCAAGTCACAAATTATTCTTCTTCATTACTTTTTATTCTGTCTACATAAAATGAAACATGTATCTTACAAGAATTTTAACATAACTATACTGCAATACAAATATGTTGCATTTAAACAAAGTTTGAAAGTTTGGTTGTACATATGAAAAAACCATCTAAATATGAATTGTTCGTAAAAAAAGTAACCCTGAACTCTGTGATTTAAACCAGCTAACCAGTTACCAGCTGCTGTAAGGTAGTTGGTTCAGGCAGCAGGTACATCACATGAACACCATAGGTGAACAATTCTTTTTCTGTACTGGGATGATTGGGATGATGTTTAAAATTCTTTAAATGTTATTATTTTTTTTTTATAAAACACTCTTCCACTTTCATGTTTCAGTTATTAATTGCACTTTGGAATAATAAAAAAAAAAAATCATCCCCCACTGGTACGTTGCATCAGCTTTGGCTGAAATATTATGGCATTCAGATGAAAGTACCCTTCCCTTCTTTGCAAGGAAAGTTCCATAAACGCAGGTGCTAGAGTAGGTTCAGAAAGGTTTGGAAAACTGAATCTTTAGGGTCAAGCTGGAACACAAAGGGCGTTTTGTTTCTTTAAAGACAGGATAAGCTTTACAGGTAGTTATTAAACACCCTTTCTGGAAACTTGCACAATCATATAAATAAAAATATTGCTCACATTGACCAAGTTCTCAATCATGTGGTTGTGTAGCTCTATTAAAAATTAACCACTCAAAGTTCAAGAGTGCCATTTCACTTAACATGTAGGTCTGTGCATGTAGATTTCTCTACCAAAATATTTTCCTGAGAGATCTTTTGCATAAGACCACATCAATCAAAGTTCTGAACGAAGAAATGCATATAATCTACCCTGCAATTCTATCTTTTATAAAACATAGTAATAACCTTCTGAAGTCAAATATTGTCAACATATTAATCAGTTGCAGGCACACGTTGAGTTCAGAGTTCTCATTTGTCATTCTCCAGTTGTTTCTGTAAACTAGAAAATGTGAGAAAACAGTGTTAGTGCTTTCTAGGAAACTCAGGTTCTCCATAAACAGACAATTACCATAGATGAAGCTGACAACTTCCAAAATAGCACTTCTATATGCTCCAAGCAATCAATACAGATTTCAAATTGGCAAAAGCATTTCAATCTCTTAAGGAAATCAGTTGTTTACAGACAATATGACTCACTTTACTGAAGCTGATTTCAAGTCCAAAAGATTTCTTTTGCATAGGTCCAGGATCTGCCCCAGGCCACAGAAGTCAGGTATTGTTTAAAGGGCTACAACAGTTTAAAAGAAAACTACCATGGGGCACGACCCTCACCTTTCCAGGTACTCCTTAACATTGTTGTAGCCATAGAACTTGGCCAAGTGGATGAGCATGCCCGTGGCACAGCGCCCATCCCGCCGGCGGCAGTAGCTGCAGTTGCACACCCCACGACAAGGAGGACAGATCCAGGCCTGCAAGGGGGTGAGGGTGGAAGGTGGAAGTAAAGGCAAGACATGAGTAAGATTACAGTCACCTTCCCATTACTCAGACACAAGGTTTTAAAAGCCTCTATCAACCAGCCAATCAACCTTATAAACACTTTCCAAATTCTGCAAATTAAATAAATGATTAAGTACTACCCTCTTTGCTTGAATACTACTAAACTCTGAAGACTCACATTCTCAGATTCTCTGATGTACTCAGTATTGATTTTCCAATAGACTAAAGGCATCTGCAATGCCTAATAGTAACTCATCTGTGCTAGGCTGACTGCAGCGAACTGCCTAGCAAAAGACAAGTACCCACTGTGACAGGTTTCTTTGCCTCTGCCTGCTGGTATAGCATGATTCCTGGGATTGACTTACCCAGCGTGTACATGAAGTTAAAGATCTCCCATCTGCTCAGCAACTTAACAGACAGGCAAGTTCTAACAGCCTGCATTACGGAATTGCAGCTATTGCAACACTGGGCTAGTAAATCAGAGCCATTAGCTCTCCACTGTCTTTCACAACAGCCCAGAAACCCAGATCTAAAGCAGAGGAGGGTGAGAGGAGGCCCCAGAACAAGCTGAGCACAGGGAGGACTATTGTGCTGAAGGCTTTTTGTGTACCCACATGCTCTAGCAGCAGCCTGCGCTTCCTCCTTCCTCAGAGCCTTGGGGGACAACAGAGAAGAAGGAACCAACCCTAAGACTTCTAGGTATTCTTTTCCTTTTTTTTCATATTTAAAAATTGGAATCTAAACCAAGGAACCTGCTTTGCATACCACATGACCAAGAGCATTAAAAAAAAGGGAATGTTTTGGCATTTTTCTGAAAGGGGACAGATTTCTTTTTTTAAAAGTTGTCATGCTTTCCCTCCACTATCTGGCAAGAAATGGGAGCTTCAAAGCAGGAAGATGGATGGATTGTAACCCAGGTACAGCATCTCCCACTTGACCTCCAACAAGATCAGTGTCAGTTTTAACAGTAACTACAGATTTTCTCACGGCAAAAAGCTTTGAACTCTATGTTATCATGAGCAAGTGCTCCTCAGTTTATTGACAAAACAATATTCATTACACTTTCTTTCAAGCCCTAGAAATACTTACTGGATCAAGCAGTGCTGATTTCACATCCTCCCCATATCGATTTCGAAGACATGGTCCACAAAATTGTCCCCTTACTCCACCACAGCCGTGGTTGCGACAGACTGTCTTTGTATCAGTTGTCTTTTGTCGACACTGGTGGCAAGTACTACCCTAAAGTTGGAAAGGAGGAGAAACGTGTATGTCCAAAGGACACCTTAAATGCTCACTGCTGACCTTTGCTAGTGTATCTGCTGATAGCAAAGCACAAACTTCTGTTTTGAATTCAAATTCAGCAATTTCAAGTCAAATGCAGCAATGAAAATCTTAGTAAAAACAGTAAGTTCTGTTATTATAATTAATCTATGGAGAGATGCTAGGAATTTTACAGTGCCCAGCCTCAGCTGCACTGGGAGTCTCAAACTCACCTCATGTCACAGTTCTAATCGTTTCCTCTATCTATCTAGGAAAGAGCTAATACTATTCAGAAAATGACCTTGTGACTCATTTCTGCAAATGTAATGAAGCATGAAATAGCAAGCTGATCATCTAGATCTTTAAGACAATTAATAATAGCCAAATCCAATGAAAGAAAGGAAGGACAAGTTTCATCAAGAGCTTTGGAAACTACCCAAACCATACAAAAATGTCATTTCCAGAGGGTACAATGAGCAGCAGAGATCACTATTATTTAATAGCTCAACCACCACCACCACATTTATGCTAAGTGAGAACGAGAGATCAAAGGGATGTTGACTTTCATCAGTGGTGACTCATAGCTATAGCAAATCCCACTTAACAGCTCAATGAAGAAAGTACTTCCTTGCTGAGGAAAAAGTTGGTGGGGCATATCAACCAGCAGAGGCAAGCCCACAGAAGCCTGGCAAAGCTTTCAAAGTTGTGCTTGTGTAATATTATAACGCCAAGCTGCTCTCTCCAATGCAGGAAAGCATACCTTTTAGCAAATACCAGTGAACTATTAAGAACTTTCATTTTTAAGCACATGGTCACACTCAAGAACAGCAGCCACTTACTAGAACTTTGTCATAGATTTTATCTTTAACAGTGATTGCAATGTTGTCCAAGTCCTCCTCAGTAATATCCTCTACTGGACGGTGGGATGAATATTTTGATGATCTCCTCCTTTTGCGCACTCCACAATTTCCCTGCTAAACAAACTCATCTCAACACTTTTTGTCTGGTGTTATGAAGATTCTGTCACCACACTTGGTGACAAATTCTTTCATTTATAATGTGCATGCAGTCTAGAGGGGGCAGCTCATGGACCGTGGTGGGAACAGGGAATAGAGTTTCCAAATCATCACCACCTCTTTCTCTCCCTCTCCTCTGTAGTCTTTTATATACTCCACTTATTATTCATTCTGTGTTCTTCCTTCCCACCATTACTACTTCTATTTCTACAATCCCTAACATATTTTTCTGCTACACCCTTTTCTTTGCATTCCCTGCACGTCTACTCTAACCCTTCATACTCCATTTCTTTCCTCTTAAAAAGGAACTATGATCTTCTGCCTTCCCATGCTCTGCTCCTCCAATCTCCCACCATACTCTCTAATTGCTTTCTCCAATAACAATTTCTAATGTCCTCCAAAAAAATCTTTCTTGAAGTTTTAGGTTAGTCCTGCCATACAGAACCCTTTCTTATTATCCTGCTTCTTATTTAGAAGGGAGTCCTCCATTCACTATTGTGTAAGTAAGTGTTCTTTTTTTTCCTTCCAAATATCATTCTCTTTGACCCCTATTCATGTATGAGTTTCATCTGATCCTTAGCTTTCTCCCTATCCCACTTTTTAACACCTCATTTATCCTTCACCTAAGATCAGCTCTTTTCTCTCCAAAGTAGTTATTTACCAGCTCAGGTTCTCATTCAGTGCTACTCCATTTTCTTAATAGCCACGTTCCCTCTATCATGCTTCAACTATGCCGAGCTCTCATTCCTAAAAGCAGAACTGGAATCCAGCCTGTGCAGATGCAAACTTCCTCATAAAAGCTATACAATAAATATAACCAAGACAAATGACCACCATAAGTCAAGGGAGGAAAAAACAGATTTTAAGAAAGTGAGGAACAATAAAACCTACAATTCTTGAATGGCTAACCAGTACGTCAGCAGTTTGTTGGTGCAATTCCTTTCATTCAGTCTCAGTTCAGCAATATAACTCCTATCTCTTTTGTTATTTTTTCGTTGAGTCTGAAGATAGAGAAGATCTCCTTTGCCACCTCCACCAGCCCCACTGCCTTGCCACTCAAAGGACTTCTACATTGTGGGCTCTAGTAATTTTCAAATAATGAATAAGTAATAGACCTTATAAACTGCCTTGTCATGTTTGGACAACATAGGTCACAAATAGAGCCCAGTTAATGGGTGAAAGATGAGGCAGGAAGGCCTGAAGATAACTTTTCTGTAGCTAATCCCAACCAAAGCTTCTCATTAACTTTCTGTAGGATGTGATGTCTGCTCTAAGTGCTGGCCAACAATTTAAATGTTTCCTAATCCCTGACTACTAGAGATGTCAAAGTCTGGCAAATACCACAGTGAGTCTCTTCTTCAGGAGGTTTTGTTGTCTATAGCTATTGAATTGTTCTGCAAACTTGATAGCCGACACAGTAAACTTCTCCAAGGCAAATTTTTCTGGTGGACGAGCATTTCTGGTTGGGTTCATGCGACGTGCTATCTGGCCTTCCGAAAATGTCCTCCTTGGGATTTTCTTCTGTTTCTAGAAAGAGAAGAATAACAGTCAAATTCTATTCCAATTAACACCACAGAACAGTACCAAAATTTTATATATGGCATATTAAGGTAGAAGCTAGCTCTCACTGTTCTTCAGAAGTTAAATATTCATATTTTCCCACATCTCTGCTTCTAGTCAAGAAAAGTCAGTTGAAATAACATTAGTATCATTCTGGGTTCATTTGAAATGGCACAATTTCATTAGCATAGGTCTGCTATGAAGTGTGGATTTTAGAAGAAAACCCTGCAAGAGGGATATTAACACGAGCTAAACCCAAAGGAAAGCAACTACTCTTCCTTGTTCTCACATACACAAGCATTTGTCTAGCATCTCAACAGTCTTTCTGGGGCAAAAATGATAAAGAAGCATCTCACCTTGGTCTCCATATTTCTCCATAAATTATCTCACAAAATTCCATTTACTCACATAGCCTCTGGTACTTAAATACTGACCAATAGCAAATCTATGCAAACAAAATGACCAAAACCAAAGAAAACCAAAACAATCATGGTGAAAGCATTTCATCAGCAAACGCATTAATCCTAAGTCTAGCAAAATGACTGTCATCTCCAGCCAGTAGCAGAGACTTACCAAAGGAGTCGAGGTGGGGGTTTTCACTGGGAACAGCTCAGGTATAGAATTCAGTTCTGCCAGCAGCTGAGCAAGCTGAAATCAACAGTGATGCCACACTGAAAACTCACTGCAAACTTGCAAACAAGCAACACCAATCATCCACTCCTCACATACACTCCAAATTATATCTAAACACATGAAGTTTCAGATTTTTGCATGAAACCTTTCTGAAGGCACTTTATTTAAGTGGGGCTCATAAAAGCAGTTAATTTACCCCTGAATAAGCAAAACTCTGCAGGCAGCACTATCTTCACAGCTCCCATTAATTCTTACTGGGATTTTGAATTAGCTAAATAGAATAAGATCCAGTCTTGTCAAAACAGCACTGAAGCAGCACATTACAACATGGCTACAACATCTATGACCAATGAGAAAATCACAGTCCATGACAGGAGGGAGAGAAGGAAGACAGGGTGCCCTTGACCAGAAGACCATTGAATATTCCCTCTGGGCTATTTTTCTGAATGACTGCTGATACACCTGTACTTTTTGCCAGGGCGAGTATCCCTTTAAACAGTGACATTGCAGCAGAGAAACTTTCCTTGTCATTTTTCAGTGGTCCTTAGTAGCAAAGACTAGGAACATCCCTTTTTTCAACCATGACAGCTACTGCTGATTTCACAAATGCTGCAAACCACAGCCAGTAATGCTAAATACCCATTGCTTTGCGCAGATACACACAGAAATATGCGTACATGCTCATTTGCAAAGTCATAAAACAACTAAGCCCCACAGGCAGTTCCCCTAACCATGATGCATGCAGTATAAGAAGCACTGCAGCAGGGCGATCTGCTGCACTACGTACATTTCAACAGAAGTAATGGCTAACAGGTCCAAAACCATACTGACCTCTTCTGGAAGGCCAAGATGAAAAACCAGCAACAGTGGGGATGACCCATGCTGTTAGCTGCCTCTGAGACCACCCTACCAATTATGAAATTAAAAGCTGGATGCAGCATTCCTCAGTAAATACTTCAGTGTGGCATTTACCAAGACCTATTCAATGTCACTGCAGTACTGCAACTAGAATGCCAATGAATTTCACAATGGTTGAACTAGAAGAGTGAGAATAGTGGAAAAGCAGCAAAACCAACACAAACAGCAGTGAGGATACAAAACAGATTAGAAACAAAGGTACAAAACTAAAAGAAGTTTTTACACAGAGACCTACACACCCAAGAGGTGTACTTGTACCTGGGCAGCCACAACTTTTCCAGGAATACAGTAAAACTAAAGGAACCACTGAGGACCCAACATCAACTTGGATCTACACGGCTGCGTGATAATTAGAGAGCCGGTGGCATGTTGGACAAGAGGAAAAAGTGTTACGTAATGATCAGTGTCTTTCTTTTCTGGACCTACACACACACAAACACACACTTTCAGTAGTTATGTAGCAAAGCATAACTGTAAACATATCCCACACAACTGAAAAATTACATTTTAGCATCCTTAGCAGTTTTTAGCTGGCTTTGCAATCACTAACTGCAGCATATCTGTCAGACACAGATGAAAAGTATAAACTCTGCTGCGCAAATGATACCACGAACCATTTGAAGGGACATGCTGTTTTTCTGACATGTTCTGAATATGAGACTACAGCTCAGGCATCTGTAACTTTGTTCACATCCAAATGCAAAATGATCGGTTCAGTTCTGGTCTTAGCAGGCTAGTCCTACTTGAGGTTATTTTAGGGGTTAATGTCTGGATGCTGTTGGTCCTCTAGGGTCTTTCCAGGCAGAAAAATTCAAACACAAACCACCATGAGATTTTCCCAAAGTCCCAGCACAGCACCAGCAAGGACCCCAACATTCAAGTGTGCTGAAGCCAAGTATTAGGATGTAAATGTTATAGGACAAACCACTGCTCTTAAGTCTTACCATGGCTTTATTTTCTTTAATATTCATGGCTCTTTTAAGCAGAGCACTGGAACTTTCCTCCTGTGTTTCTTTCATGTCTTCTTCAGACTCTGAAGCAGAGCCATCTGGTTTATCCCACCACTTACAGCTTATTTCTTTTGAATGAGATGTGAGGGATTCACTTTCCTTTAGAGGTAAGTTAGAAAACTCCTGTTCAGGAACTTTTTTCTCAGACGACTTTCTGGTGGGAAACTGTAAGGCAACACGGAGGCCGAAGCTTTTTCTTTTGGGGGAAACTTTCTTCTTCACCTCTTCCTCCTCTTCTTCCTCACTACCCAATAAATTATCACGTTCTTCATCACTCAAATCCGACTCTACTGCCTAGAGGCAGGAAGAATCCCATGTTACATTACTGGCTGTGACACAAAAAAGGTCATTTTTAAATCACTAATTCTAGGCAGCAGCCTCACCACCCAAAGGCACAGTCATAAATTCACCTAAGCCAACAAATGTTTAAAAGTTCACAGTATACCACTTCTCCCTGTGCAGAGACCAATACAAAATCTACATATTAATAGCCTGATACAGTCATGGTTGTCTTCAAAGGAACATTCTTGCCCAGCACAGTCTACAAGCAGCAGAAGTCCTCATGTCTAATATGTGATGTTACACTAAATAAAGCTTTTTATCTCTTTTAAAATATTTTTCTTCAGCACGAAGAAAGAACATCACAGTGTATCAGAAATACTCCTACTAGAACAGGAGGTTTACACAGAAGAGACAGAAAAAAACAGAAGTCAACATATACATTCACACGTAGGTAATTGCCTTACCAGAACTCCTTTTTTATTCACATTCACCTCACTTGAAGCAAAGCCTTCAAATGTTTCCATTTCAGAATCAGTGTCTTCTGCAAAAATCCTCTGCAGCTCCTCAGTGAGGTATTGGGACTGAAATTGAACCCCCTGTAAAAACACCAGCCAGTAGCTGTGAGAGACAGTGAGATACACAGTAGTCTCACAGTCACAATAAACAGGTTCTGAGGTTCAAGAAGATACCAATTAGATGGTATATACTGCAAAGTAAAAGCACTTTGCAGGCAAAGCCTGTCGAAAGAAGAAAGCATAAGACATACAGTTTCAGCACTAAGTTATTTAGCTTAGGATTTATCTTTTTTTCCCCTTCACTTTGAGGCTTTAATTGAGCTGCTTCTTGCGGGAGAAACTTTCTTCTTCTTTGCCTCTTTCTCCTCTTCTTCAGTGTTACCCAATGAAAATAAACTACCCGCTTTTTAATGTGTAAATTATCATGCTGTGCTGTATGTTTTCTTCTGGATCTAAAAAAATAGGCCTTGAATGGTGTCATAATTTAAGCCCAGCTGGTAATTCAGAATCACGCAGCCTCTCACTCACTTCCCCCTTTCCTCCCCCCAGCTCTTGGTGGAATGGGGAGGAGAATCAAAAGAATGTAAACCCCAGAGGTTGAGATAAGAACAGTCCAGCAACTAAGGTACAATACAAAACTACCACTAATAATAAGGGAAATAACAAAGGGAGAGAATATAAAACTAAAAAGGGAAGGAAAAAAAACCCCAACAATAACCAGCAGTGATGCACAATACAACTGCTCACCACCTGCCGACCGATACCCAGCCTGACCTGAGCAGCGATCTGCCCTTCTGGGTAACTCCCCCCAGTTTACATACTGGGCATGATGTGCTGTGGTATAATGTGGGTCAGGTGCCCTGTC
>JANHGB010025025.1:0-11195 GCA_026283785.1 Coracopsis vasa | reverse complement strand
AGGAAGCAAACAGATGCAGTTAGGTGTACTGAAGGGAAACAGTTGATGATCCTTATGGGTCCCTTCCAACTTGGCAAACACTTTTAATTTCTTTTAAGATCAAGCTACTTATGTAGAAAAAGAATCTCATGGCCTGAATTTATGGATACTTGAGCCTGGATTCAAGTTTCCCTCCATGAGCTGTCCAATTGAAGCTTAGAAGTTGGAGTGTTATTTTTATGTCACCCGGACAGATAATTAGGCACCTCCAGGGGTGCCTGGTGGAGTGGTAAAAACTGAAATGGAGTCAATCTGTAAAGTGACGACCTTGGAGGAGACGACTTCAGATGTTGAAACTCTGGTATCAGTTTTGTCAAGGTTCAGTGGCAAGAGCTGCTACAAATGTAATGTTCAATCAAAACTTCAAATATTTATAGGTTGATTTCAATCTATTTCATTATTTCCTACAATAGGTTCTCCTGATGCGAGCGGAAATGCTGGTCTTTTGGATCAGTTAGCAGCTTTGAAGTGGGTACAGCAGAACATCGCGAGCTTTGGAGGAGACCCAAGCAGGGTTTCTTTAGGAGCTGACCGTGGTGGAGCTGATGTTACCAGCATCCACCTGCTCACAGACACAGCTGATATGGACCTCTTCAGAAGGGTGGTGTTGATGGTAAGTCCCATTCCTGCCGCTTCATAATCATTGTGAAATAATGTTACATATATGAGGATGTGGCAGTGTGTGGGTGCTGGTTTTGTTTCATCCATACCTTGGCAGCGTTAATAGGGCTGTTATTGCTATAGCTATTTTTCATCTCACCTGTGGCCACTGTCTCCAGGAGCTGGGTGCTTCAGAAGGATGTGTAAGAGATGCACTTCGGTGATTGATTTAGTCATACTATGAATCTGGTTTTCGTCACTGTGGTTTTTTTGTGTATTATATAAATAGTCTTGTTTCATAACTTATAGGTACAACAGGTTAGTTTCCATTCCATAAATACAATTGTTGATCAGCAGTTTTTAGACTGATGAGCCCAACATCCGCATGTTGAAAGTATCCAATCTTTTCATCTGATCTCACAACAGCTTTCATTTAAAAGAAAAAGCAAGTTTCAGGCAGAGAATAAAAATCTGTTTACCCACAGGCTTGTTTGCTGTCAGCTCAGGCTATTTTCACAGTCACCCCAAGTGATCTGTATATTTACAGCACTCCCAGTGTCAAACCCAGGGACTTTTTGTCAGCATCAGTGCTACCATTGGTCTTTACAGCCTCAGGTAATAGTAGTGTGCTATGAAATAAGGCTTAATCTTCAGTGGAGGTTTATATGCGCAGCAGAAATAGATTGTGGACAAAATGATCTCCCTGCTAGCAGTGTTGGCTTGGAACAGTGGGCAGAGGAGCAGAATTCTTGGCCCAGGAAATCTAGGGTGCTATGAAATAAAATCTTGACTCGAAAATGATGACATTTCTATTCAATAACTTTTCTTTAGTGTGCCCTTGCTCCAGGAAATATAACTTACTTTTTGCATCCCCATGTCTCAATAGGGTTATTTTAATTGCATCACTCTAGCGGGGAAGACAAGGGAAGTTGTTGAAAATTGCTGTTCAATGGTTGTTTTTCTGTGTCATTCTTGGGTAGTTCCTCACACAGTTCCTATAGTTTTACTCAGCTCTTGGCATAGCAATTAATTTGCTAGAAACCCATAGTCCTTTTCTGTCAGGGTACGGTTACATCCTACCCTTTCTCTGAAGTCACACACTCTTTACTGACATTGATCAGGATGGGGCCCAGTGAAAGCTGTAGCAGGATAAAGTGCAATTTACCAGTTGAGCAACTTATGAAGGGAAATGCAAGGACCTCTTTGTTTATCGTTACTTCTGGAGTGTAGTTACACATTATGTCTTGTCTTTTGTAAGATAAAGTTTGAGCTCCTCCTTTTTCCTACAAGGGACATCAAAAATGGAAAACAATCCATAGAGCGGGCAGGTGCATCAATTCTTCTCACTAGTGTTCCTAACAACACTTTTCTTCCTGGAACTGTTCATACCGCTGTCTTGGCAAAAGCAGCACCTCCACTTATTTCAAAGTAATGTTAAGTATTTATCCTGACAGGGTCATGGAGGATTTAGTTTTCTTGTGAAATATACTGATAAAATCAAAAGCAAGCAGTAATAGCAGTGGCTTGATTTTTTAATTCATTTTTTGGTAATGGCATTATGCAGAATGCAACTGTTGGTTTACTCAGATTTCTCACCTAGACCTCCTGTCCAGGGATGCATCTTGGTTTTGTTCCGAGATGCCAAAATCATTGCGTACTTTTAATTTTATTGTGAAAAAGGAGGTGCACACAAACTAAGAATCGTGAAAGTGAGAATATGTACCAGATATAGCTTTCCAGTGGGGAAAATCCCATGAAGCAATACAGCTTTTCTGCAAAAGTTAGTTTTGTGCTCTTTACTTGGTCTTTGTCATGCATAACAAAATGACACTGTTTCTGAGCATGCAGAAAGGTATGATGCATGAAGCTTTCTCTACAAGATGTGCACCTGAAATAGCAAAGTGGTTTTGAGTTTCCTGTCTTCCTATGAGAGATTTTCTTTGGAACAGATCTGAAAAAAGATGGTACAAAATCATCTCAAAGCTGTCATGGGGACCTTTTGTAACTTATTTCATCTTTCAGTAGTATGGTTAGAAAAAGTAGTTTCAGTGATTATGGTTTTGTTTTAAACCAATGAAGGACATTAACCTGGTGTTTGACTCCATCTTTTGATTAATTACTTCATTTACCAGTGCAATTTTGATGTAGAAGCATGGATCAATGGTATGGATTGCCTCCATCTCTTGCAGGAGGCTGTGGAGGGCAGATCTGTTAGGTGTCTCCTCCAGGCATTCCCTGGTGGGTGTCAGGAGGAGAGTTCCTAGCTTCCTCCACCCAATGCAAGGGAAGAAACCAGGTCTCTGCTGGCCACACAAGTAGGTCAGCCAGTGGTGGAAAGAGCACATTTATTGCCCTACTGAAAACTACTGGAATCAGCTGACACGAACCCTAAATATTCTATGATTAGCTACCCTTTAGATCCCCTTTCTTCCCCCTTTTCCCACTTCCCTTTTTTTCCCCCTTTACCACCTCATTCCTTCTCAAACAAACCAACCACATCTCTAATTTCTCTTCATTGGCCCCAGGTTTTTTACATCTCTATCTAATTTGGTATTTCTGATATTGTTTCTTAGGTGATCTCAGATTTTATGGAATCATCTCAGTGCTATTGGCCCTTGCAAGATCGTGTTTCCCAAAAGGTCCCAAATATAGTTTTTCAGTTATTTGTGAGAAAAGGCCAGACTTCACAGAATTTCCCCCACCATCTGTGAAATCCAGCCATCCCTTATGGCACAATTCATAAGCTTTTGTCACCTTTCATTGTTACTGCAAGGGTGATGGGTGACCAAGCACTGGCACAAGTTGCTCAGAGAAGATGTGGAGTCTCCATCCCTGGAGATATTCAAAAGCTGTCTGGATGCGGTCCTGGGCAACTGGCACTCGGTGGCCCTACTTGAGCGAGGGGGTTGCAGCAGGTGACCTCCAGAGGTCCCTTCCAACCTGAATTGGTCTGTGACTTTGTGGACCTGTTGTCACCAGAATATATCTTATCTCCTTTCTACAGAGCATGTACCAAGTGCTGCCAAATTACATGGGCTCTTGGATTCTTCTGTTGCTTTCCATCAAAGATGCCTTCTGTCAGTGTCATTGCAAGACTGGGTGTTTGTATTAGTTGCACATGAGGTTTTCCATTGTCTAAAACCAACACTGGATATTATTTTAATGAATAAATACAAGTCATGACTTGACTTCAAAATCTGTAATGCTCCACATATACATTTCACTGGGTAAAATGCAGTTACCATAACATAGTAATGATCAGTAACAGTAATGGGATCATACAAACACCTTGAGTTCCTGAGTTCATCTTGCTTTGTGGTTTTCAATGTTTATCAGCCAAATTACATTCATCCATAAAGTTCTGAAATATGTTTAAACAAGCTGTGAATTATTCTGATATCTGAATCTCTCTTGCTAGTGCAAATGATCTGTTAAAAGATCTAAAGGGCGCACAGGTTTGTACTAGGAAGTATTTACAGAGGATATATATATATGTATATTTATAAATCAAATTCTCTATCTCAAAACCTTCATTACTCAACTCTGTGCAAAAAGGTATGAGAGAATATTAGATTGGAAAGATCTTGGCTTGAGAACATGGATTGCAGCATTTTACACCCCCAGATGTGACTACTTGATTTAGAAAACAGTCCCAAGTCAGGTTCAAAGGACCATGCTAGATGCTCCTTCAAGGGTACATATATATAGAAAAATTCTCTGATTTGTGAAATTTCAGGTAACCCAGTTACAAATGTTGAAGGAGTTTGGTGAAATGTGTCGTTATGATTTGACAGAACTCTCTTCAGACAAGAAATTCAGAAAACTCTTTAAAATCCACTGTCGCTGATTTGCTCTCTTAGTTTAATTATTAAAAAAGCTGCTATTAATATAAATATTGTACATAAATATGGGGGTGCTTTCAGACATGAGGTTAAAATCTGGTCCTCTACACATAAAAGGTGACACCTTTACAAGCCTAACTTTGCAGTTAGGCATGATATTACAGCATTTTACTTTTCAATTAAAAATCTCTTTGTTCTTTGCTGTATATCTGGTAGACTGTGAACAACTGAGTTAGGCTTTTGCCTGTACTCCCAGCTCAGGGTTAAACAGGAACTGCTTTTCCCAGTGAGTTAATCCTGTTCTTAATTTTATGACCATTTTGTAACACCACAGGCCATTACATTCTCCTTATGGAGAAGAAAAAGGTTCCTGTTCTCATTGTAGGTAGTTCTGTAAAGATAGTTTTCAGCGTTGTGGGGAATACCAGAGTAATACTCAATTTAAGTTCTTGAGCTACAGTTAGTCCTTCTGTATGCAATCACCTTTGTACAGTGCTGGACATGCTGAAGAGTCATCTGCCTCACTTGGCTTTTGACTTTGAGTCTGTATCAGTCTATCCTGCTTGTGATCAGGTTCTAATATCAGGTGCACTGGGGATGTTCCCAGCATATGTCGTGGCTGAGACAGCATCCTTAAGAAGGTCTCTGGTTAACATTCAGAAGAGGAAATGCAGAAGCATTGCCAGTATAGGGTCATCGGCTGGTGTGCTTCTACCTCTTGGCCTTTGAAGGACTGCAGGACCAAAGAATGCTCTGGGTTTCTCTTCTAACTCCTCAGTTTTGTCTTTTTTTAACTCCTGGTTGTCTGACATTTAGTCCTCATAGTATGTAGGTGGTAAGTGAAGGGTACTCTTGCGTTTGCACCCTGTGTATATGAGGGATTGGGCTTTCTTCTTTCTGGCACTTGCAAAAGAAGTGTTGTCATCCCCTGTTAAGGACAGATAGGAAGCGATACTTTCCCTCAATCCATAGCTAAGACAAGAGTCATCCATTGCTGCCAGGGTGCTCTCAGTATCTTCAGTCACTTCCAGCCTTTAAAAGAAGAAAGTTTTGTTACAATTTCAGCTACTTGAACTGAGCCTATTAATATAATATTTACAGCTATTAAACCAAATTAGGTTAATTTTGTTGTATAAAAAATTTCCAGTCTCATAAATCAGCAGGTATTTCTGTCAGTGGTTTCTGAAACAGTCAGTACACCAGAGGTATCTTAGTATCTAAGTATTTTCCAGCATCTGAAAAGGAAATAACATCTACATTCTTTCTTTCTTCTTAACCTGTAGGAAAAACGGCTTCAATACTGCACTAAATTTTCTTGCGTTTGTAAGCAAATGAATATGCTTTGTGAAGGAAGGGTGGCAGAGGGAAATTTACACTTCAAAAAGAAGAGGTGCTTTTGTTTCTGAAGGTGGTTGTTTCACCAGCTTCTGAAACCTGACCTACTTTCTCTAGTTGCAGTCAAGACACTAGAAATCTCAGGAACCTTGAGCTGGGCTCTGTATTGAGAGACACATAGCAGGAAAGATTTATACTGGGATGTGTTCCTTGGATGTGTGCTGCTTCTTGGGTGGCCACCATGTGAACAAGGGGGAGCCATTTCTGACTGTTGGAGCTCACCTCTAAGGCATTACATGTTACTGTGCCATTGGTGGTGGGTCTGACTAGGCTTTATGGCCTGGATGTTACACCTACACCCTTGATGGAGAGCACTCATGAGTCTCAAAGGGACTGCTTATGTGGCCACACTCTTAGCTGGATAGGAAAAATGATAGTTAACTATGCTTCCAAAGTTAGACCAAGATTAGCAGTTAGAGAGCTGGACATGCAGTTTTCATGGGTTAACCTGCTGTCAGCAGCTTTGAAGAGTGTCTGCTCTTTAAAACTGATCTCAATAGAGGGAAATGACTGTTTCTCCTGTGTTGTAAGTACAAGTATATACAAGGCTGGAAAAGAACCCTTGTTGTTTCTGGCAGCCCATGTTGCAATGTGGTACCTGTGAATATTTCTCCAGTTGAAGTTTTTATTCCGCATCACCACAGGAGGAGCTTGATTCATTACACTGTTGTTAGTGCCCTGGGTAAGACAAGGTGTTGTAAGGACACAGCAGAGACCATCAGCAACTTCTGAAGAGGGAAATGAATACACAGTTAGTCTTTGTTCACTGGTATCTTCACTGGTTTCTTTCCCTGGTGCATGCTCAAATAAGCAGTTTTGGGCACAACAGTAGGAGTCAATAAATCGTGTGTTCTCAGCAAAGTCACTGTGACATGTTCCTCATACCTTTGCCTTTTAATTTATCATGGGGCATATGTCCCACAGTACAAGTGAGCAACTGAGACACAGAAAGATAAAGTGACTTGCCCAAAGTCTGGAAGGAAGCCTGTGACAGAGCAGGGACATAAGCCCAGCTTTTCCGAGTCTTCAGTGAGTTCTGCTTTTGCCTCCCATTGTCTCAGTGTAAAATAGGTGCAGGATGCAACCACTCAGGTTGGATTGTATGTGCACTATTCTGCTATGGAACATGGCTATGGAATGGATCAGGATTCACATGTAACCTTCATCTAAATTCCTTCTCTCTGTCTTCTCCTTGCTCCACTAGGAACATTGCAAACATTCTGCTCAAGTAGAGAACATCATGCTAGCTGAATGCTAGTGTTTTACATCTCTGAGCCTTAGCTCAGGGTGAAAATCTGTCATGGTGAGAGAGGGTGAAGAGCTAAATCTCACTATGTCTCCTCTTACACATATAACTCAAGTAAAAATTGTTATAAGTTCTCCTAACCCCAAATTTTAGCTTTTGACTGTTTGACTCCTTCTAAATTGAGAAAGGTGTCAGCTAACTAGAATGTAAAAAATACCCAAAACAATATCCTGTAGAAATTCTGTTTATATCATTGGAGTTCAAAGTTTCTTTTGCATGTTTTGCATAAGAATATGGTTTTTCTCCCGCAGTTTATCAGAATACTCTTTGGCAAGAAACTTTTTCATTTACCTATGAAATATGCAGATATGGTAGCTTTACACTTGAGTACCCATTACTAATTAAAGCACAGGACCTATTGTTCTTTTGTAACTTTTATGCAATTAACTTATTGCAATCTTCCTTCCTCATTTTAAAATGTTCTCATTTTAATACATGGTGCCTGCAGCCACTTAACTGTGTCATTTGTCAAATTATGTTTCTGGCACAGGTTAAATTGTCATGAATCTGGAAAACTATCGTGGAAATGGGTGTCATCCACTGAACTGATATTACTAAAAGTGACAGCTCAATCTAGATTTGAGCTAAAAGCTTGAGCCCCTTGAGGTATCTTCTGCTGATAAAATCCAGCCATGCTCTTCTAAAGTAATAGGGAAGAAACTAACCACATTTCTGAGAATTTTCTGTTGCAGATAAGGTTGTTTGATTTAGTGGTTCCTAAGAGAAATGTGATTGCAGAACCTGGTCTTGCATGTCCTAATGCTATCTGTTTGTCCATATGGTAAATAAGTAAGTGGAAGACATGTCAATGCTGGTAAACTGTGGCCTTGAGACCCAGAACCATGACTTGCATCTGCACAGCACAACATTTTCGTACACCTAAACTTTGGCTTTAGCTGTGCTTTGAGAGGGGCTGGACATCCCTGACCTGTGCTAACCTCCAAATTGTATTTGAAAGTTGTCCAGCAAAGTTCTAGACACTAGTGTTCAGACCAAACAGTGTTATCAACATGGCCATCCAATATCATATTCCAATATGGGTAAAGCCTATCTGTCTTTATTTAGCTGACTTCTTGGGTTGATTTCAGTTGTACTGTCAAGGGTAGCATATTTTATTTAGGATAAAAAATAAAGTAAAACATATAAACCAGAAGTTTTTCTATTACTTGTTCTGTGGCAGTAGTTGCAAGTCTTGGATAAAGGCAAAGCTTCTTGTTCTGGATCTTTGATAGATAGTTTTATAGTTACCAGTGGAAAATATGTCTGTCCTGCAGTTCTTCTTACCTGAGTAGTGATTCACAAGGTCTTCAAGGCACTGGAAGGTTTGCCGTGGAGAGATGTAGTACCAGTTATTTGGAAGGCGGAAGATCCTGTAATGTTTTACTTGTCTGTGCCGCACCGACAAGGAATATAACCCTGGAGAAAGAGGAGAGCTCATTACACCAAAGTAGAGCCCTAATGCTGGATGGAAACCAGTGACCACAACCAGATATTAGATGTGGTGCAATGATCCAAAAGGTTCAAGAAAGATCTGGAAAAAACTGAGTGGCCATCCTAATTTCTACTTATATAGTATACTTCATATTTGTACTTAAGTATAACAAAGAGAAGAAAGGGCCCAACATCAGGGCCTGAGGTTTGGATTGAATCTGGACTTGGATTTTTCTGTTTCTTTGTCTAAAACTATTTATTTTAAAACTATTGTTCAGCATGTGGTTGGTAAGGATTGAATGTTGATCCTTAATTTCTTTCAGTTTAGTATAGCTATTATGAAACTAATTGGCCTGTGGTATGCAAGAGATCAGGGTAGATGGTCTATTATTCCTTTCTGACTGTAGTATCATGATATTAGGATGTGTTCTGGTGCTTCAGGAAAAGGGAAGATGACACATTGCACAATGGGAGATGTATTCCCATTGAAGAGCATTGAAGTATGAAGTGCATTCAATAGAGTTCCCACGTAGCAACAGAATTGCTATGAAAGAAAGTGAAATTGAAGTCATGCCATTTTTTAAAAGTAAATAGAAGAACAATCTGTTTATATAAGAAATTCACTTATCAGCCACCCCACTGCTCAGTGTGTGTTTTATAGCTTCTTCAGGCAATCTTTCATGGACTAAGCCAAATCTGTGACTTTTCCTCCATCTGAAAAGTCCCACTGCATAATAAGCTTTGCATGAGACCAAAGTAAATAATAGCGTTTGAACAACTGAGTCTTTTTTGTGCTGATGCCTGTGGAACTTTCCATGGCCATTGCTAACCCTGTTGCCAGCATTGACTGGTGAAGACTAGTATGCTGCACTGGGTACCTTCGCCTTCCCAGTACATACATTTTCTGGTTTTGGACTGATCCATATGAAGCAGGACAATGAGGGAATTAAAGAGCTATAAAACTGTTAATGTCTGAGATCAAGGGGTAAAAATGGTATTTTCTCACCTTTCCTGGTTTCACTCTCTCTGATCATGAAGGAGCCGACCTTGGTGTTGGGTAGCAATAGAAGTTCCTCTGCTTTTTCTCTTCCCAACCCTTCAAATAACCAGCTGTGAAGCAGGAAAAAACAAGTTCTGAAGTCTGGACACCAGTGAAACAGACAGCAGCATGTGGCTGTGAACGTGCAGTATTAGCCAGGAAAAGTGACTGCAAAAACAACACTGTGGCTTTCTATAGTTATTCTCTCAACTGTGTCCAGGCATATTTCCCCAGTTTATGGAGAAAATCTTGCTCTCTTTGAGGTTCCATTAACTTCTGTGAGACTAGAGAAGAATGAATAAGGTTTGGATTTAGGGAAAACAAAACCTTTCAAGCTGCCTTGATCTGAATTGTTGGGGACATATCCATGTGCTATGTTGATGACATATTTGTGGCATTACTTAAATTCCTCTTTTTCATTTAAAACATTTTTTGTTAACCCAAAAATATGTTTGTTTCTATGGTAAATGAACCCATACACAAGACAGATATTCTGCTTATGCTAAGGAACAGTCCAGCCAGTTAAGTAAATTGGCTTTGTGGATAAGGGAAAGTGGAATTAGCCCTACTGATTTTCACCATAGCTTGGTGCACTGCTGTAGACACAGGTAGTGTCTAACTGTGTAAATGAGCTTGCTTGGCTGGTGCAGGAGTTACTGGCACTTTATTTTAAAGTTGTTCTTGTGTGTTTGATCCAGTGTGCTATCAGCAAAATGGAGTTGGGGAAGCTTCAGAAAGTAGCTTCCATCATTGTATCTGTGCCTTTGTCTTTGTGAAAGCATCTCTATTTCAGGAGGATGTAAAAGCATATGAAAATTAGAGTACTTTCATAAATCACAGTGAAGTTTGCAGTTCATATGCCAGAAAGGTTTTAAGTGTGTTTAATGTTTTTTTTCTGACTGATGTCTAGGGCAACAAGAAACCTCTAAACCACCCTTAGCTTTTCCAGTGTGAGAGTTTACGTTCCTGAATGGCTTATTAGTCTTACTATTTGTTCTTTTTGGTCTGTTTTTTTCATGAGCAACTCTAGCTTGAATTTTACTTTTTGCAAATTGAAATTTCTTTCTAAATAGGGTCTTTTTAGTAATGTCTTTAAATTAGAGATCAGTCCATACAACAGAAGTATTTAAAATATATTGCATTTGAAGGGTTCTTTTTACCCTTTCCAGCATTTAAAACTAGGATTTTCCTTTTCATAGAGTCTAAATTTAGGTGTGGATTTGATGTTCTGAGATTTCAAAGGAACTATTTTAGACTGTCAATAAATAAAATTTCTGTCTGCCTAGTCACTGTTGGCATTGTTCTGGTTAAGACACTGAATAACTGATCAGGGCAGTATATGTAGAAGCGTAGTGTTGAAAGGCTATAGGAAATGCATTTACTTACCCGTGGTAAACCTTTGCTACATATTTTCCTGGGATATAGTTTTCTCGGCCTGTTGTAAGGGAATGGACTCTCCACCAGCCTCCTTCACTGTGTGAAAGCAAGAGAAGGGATATTTTCAGATGTACTTTCAGGCTTTCTCCTCATTTTAGGCATTAGT